>OW121689.1:20745311-20797811 GCA_933228735.2 Amblyteles armatorius | reverse complement strand
GCGAACGGGGGCGAGGCCAAATTCGGTGCCGGGGGGGGTATGCACCATCATGTGGTCGTCGAAGCTCGAGCTCACATCGGACGTCGAGTCTTCAATTCGTCCGGGCGAGTGGATTATTTCTTCGTGAAAGATCTCTGCATTTTTGTTTCATTTAGCCTATCATTTTTTTTTTTTTTGTCCTTACGTTAAAGTGCTCCCGTGCGATTATCTTTCGGTGATTGAATATCGTATTTGGAGGATGAAAAAAAATTAAGTTTCGTGGCGAACCATGAAAGCGTGACACCCCTACACGGATAAAATGGACTTAACCGACGAAGCTACGCACGAGCCGCCATGGACCTATTGCTGTCGAGCTCTGGACGCGTTGCCCCTGGTTATAAGAACGACCAATGAGGAACAAGCTTTTACGGATGTCGTAACGGGAAAGCGAACCTGCCATTGGGCGAACAAGGGCGTCTCGGTTCGGCCTGCGCGCATCCCCACCACCCTCAACGCCACAGATTACCTCGCTGCCTCACTATATCAGCTATAAGCGGAACTCTCGACTACGCACATGGTTCTTTCATACCTTTCGTTTGTTGTACCAAGAAAATCGATCACACGACATCGCGTGAAAAATAAATTGTTTCAAGGATGGAGGCGCTTCGAGAGATGTCACAGTTTTTGACCATAAACGCCAGATTGGATCTCAAAGCGATAGCACTTCAACATGTGCTCAGTAAGTCGATAATGGTAGTCGTTCGTTGCACGGTCAATATGAAGTTTTTTTATCTTACATTTTTTTTTCCTCGGCCCTCAATTTCAACATGGACTTTCTAAATTTCCAATAATTACAAATTTCACATTTTTGCGTTGTCAATATTGAATTTAAATCATAGATATTGATCACTTTGAAATTCGAAATTTTAGTATCCTGAGTTATCATTTTTTAAAGATTTATACAAAGAAGTGTGGTCCTTAAACAAGTGTAAATTTATTCGTTTATAGGTATGACTGGAAATGCCGAAGGATTGAAGTTGTTGCTCGCTGTTCCTGAGATCCTGCGACAACTCGCGCACCTTACGCAGGACAAGTCTATCGTCATAGCCAAGGATGCAATGCTTTCGTTGGTCAACGTCTCGGCAGATGAAGACGGAGCGAGGGCACTGTTGATCATATCCGAATCGTCCGGAGCAACCGACGAGAAGAGCCAGATGGACAATCTGGTAGATATTTGCATTAGGTAGAAGAGCAATTCAATGTTTGAGAGCTTATCTCCCAAAGAAACGAGTCATTTTCAAATACACACACAGATTCATCATGGACAAGAATTGCTCGCTCGCCGATCTGTGCTGCATGATTCTTTCCAATATGACAAGACCCACGAGTCTGGTGAACAGAATTATTGCTCTTATAGAGCGAACTGGATTTTCCTGGGACACCATAGTCACAGCCTTCACTGCTGTCAAATATAATAATGTTGGGGCAAGCCTGCATTATCTGGGACCCGTATTCAGCAATCTCAGTCAGTCTGTCGATGTGCGAAGGTGTGTACATGAGAAAAATCTCTTTCGTTCTGGCTAAAATTTTTTCTGGAAGGTTTATTTGTCCTAAAGAATCATGGTCGTCTTATATGATAAGGACATATATATAAACCTTTTCTTTTAATCTGTAACAATTCGGAATTTTATGGAATTCTATTAAAATAATTCTTCATAGCTAGAAAAATAAATTGACGGATACAATTAAAAACAATTATAATTTTTGTCCTCAGGTATCTGATGGACAAAGATCGTTGTATTATTCAGAGGCTCTTGCCCTTCACCGAATACACAAACAGCATAGTTAGACGGGGCGGTATCGTAGGAACTCTTAAGAATTGTTGTTTCGATACGGACAATCACACGTGGCTATTGAGCCCGGAAATCGATATATTACCTCATCTTCTATTGCCCCTGGCTGGCGCGGAGGAATTTGACGATGAGGATAACAATAAACTACCTTTAGATCTGCAATTTTTGCCGGAAAATAAGCAACGTGAATCGGATCCTGATATAAGGATAATGCTTCTGGAAGCTCTAGGCCAATTGTGCGCAACGAAAAACGGACGGGAGATACTTCGAGATAAAAATACTTATGTCATACTTCGTGAGTTTCACAAGTGGGAGAAGGACAAGAGCGTTTTATTGGCATGTGAAAACATTGTGGATATACTTATTCGGTAAGTTTTCAACGATTCGCAACGCTTTATTTATCGTCACAGAAATTACTTTTTTTCAACATTAGTAGCGTTACTCTATACGCAACAAAGGCCTTCTGCGTACACTATGATGTTGCCGTGATGCGACCGTTCAATTGTATAGGTGTTATTTAACTTTTCTCAAAACCTAAGTGTTAACAAAAGTATACATTATATCCGTTTGCGATCCTCGTTACAATGTTTCTACTTTTTAGAACCGAGGAGGAAATCGGACTGGACAACATCAACGAGATCAATGTGCCGAACGAGTATACTCAAAAGTTCCGAGAAATGGACGAAGAGTTCATGAAAGGTGAATGACTAGACGAACGATTAATGTTACAATTGGATTTTGTATATATTAAAAAGCAAAACAAAAAGAAAACAAGAAGGTTGTAATACTATCAACGTTCACTATATCGTGTGACTAAAGCGCGCTAAATATAAACGCTCTTTATAAAACAACTGGCAAGTTACTGTAGCGAAGGCGCCTCACGTCCTCACTATGAAATTTATAAACTGGAACTTTAGATTTCCGGGGATGCACCGAAAATGCGTCACTTCCTGTCGAAAAATTAGATTTTCAAACCGGAATTGACGTATTTCGGGTCGAAAAGTAATTTTTTTACACGATTATGTACAGCACTGTTGGGTGTCGCGATATTGTGCACAACTCACAGAGACGCACGGAATTGTAAAATGGGAGAATAGTTATCAGGACCTGGGAGGAAAGCCCCTAGGGCTACTGAAAATAATTAGGGCCTGGGGAGGCGGGGGGCTTCAATGTAGCGGAAAACGTTTTCATCCGAATAAAAAAACTCGATGACATCACTTGACCCATTTTTTTAATTCGAAGTTTTGATGCTACACTCGTCGAAGAAATGAGAGAATCGGAGCGATCAATGATAGCTCACGTTAACAATTATTAATAAATTACACGCTCCGTCATTGCTAAGAGTTTCCAGACATAACGAAGTTGAAGCATGTTTTATTCCGTAAAAATTACTAATGAAAAAATTCCTTAATAAATTAAATAATTTAAATATTTTATGTCTCAATAATGTTTGATCTGTGCTAATTACACGGCGATTTTGCCTGCAGTTAACTGACAAGGAAATATCCTATTAACCTTATCATTCATTTTACAAAGCGAACATTTTGTTATACGAATAAATGCCCAACCCTGGCGTAGAGTATCTATTCGTTACATACCTGCAAAAAGTGAAGCAAGTTACTTAATCCTATCGAAAACTAGAAAACACTGGGATCGTGGATAATCATTACGATGATAATTATTGTCTCGTCGCGAGACAACTCTTTTCTTGCTTCCTCATGGAGGAAGTTGTATATTTATAAAAAAAAATATATGACTATAAATTTTTATTCTCACGATCATTGCTTGGGCCTGACTTTAATGAGAATAATCGAAGCAGTTTTTTAAAATTATTATTGATCTTTAAATACTCGAATATGCGGGGAGAGCTTTGTTTTTTTTTGCGTACCGGAAAGCACGCTTTCAAAAATTGAATCGAGATTGACCACATGTTTTTTTTAAGATAAAATTATTGAAGTTATTGATAGGTGATTAAGGCAGATAGCCCAATCCTGCTTCGAGGCTGACCGAGCTTCTCACACTGGAAACGCTGCAAGCTCTTCGGCAAGAGCGTACAGAACAAGGACCGAAGACCGCCGCGATTTCGGCGCTCTTCTTTATCGAGAGCGCCTCATGATGGGCTTGACTGGCGTTGTTCTGAAAGGGCTGGTGATCCCTATCGCCACCCCCGACGTAAACCAGGCGTCCGTTAGGATCTCGAGCACTTACTACAAGAACCTTTTCCTTGCCCGATGTTGGCTGGCGAGACTTCTTTCCAGGACTGAAGAGATCGTAATCCAGGGCAAGATTGTCGGAACTGCTACGTCCCGGAGACGGACGTATCTTGAAATGAAACACGTCATTAAAATTTTTGAAGACGGTTGCTTTTCCACAAAAATCAACCATAGATGGACGCTGACAGCAACCGTTGCTGTACAAAAAGTAAGAAAAAAAAAAAAAAACTGAAGTTACCAACCAGCAAGACGATGGTTGCGAGCGGTTGCTTTTCGATTCAGTCGTTCTTTTTACGGGTGCTTTTGAACGGACACTACGACGATTAGCTACAAACTATGGAGGACCTTTTCCAGCTTCGGATCGAATGTACAAACGTTTCGATTACTCATCTACGTACTTTGAGAAATTCCAAACTCCTCGAGGAAGCATGACTCCGGCTGGTCCGCGATGTTTTCAATCTGTCTGGACTTCCTGCTCTGCTGAGAGTACTTTCGGCTGGGACGATTCCTCGTTGCCGGAGTTGCTCGAGGATGGTTGGCTGAACCGATTTTCGGGCGCAGTAACACTTGTTACTGTCGGAACAACTGTCCGTGTCGCAGGCACAGACTACTGTGTTTATGGGAGTCGATTTAGCAGGGACTCTGCGCGACAGCGAGCACCAACACTTGTCGGCCGAAATACATGTGCACGACTCCGAGTCGTAACTGCACTCGCTGCAACTGACGTAGCCGCTGCTGCTTCTGTTGGCTCCGGTGCCTCCGACTCGCGCCAAACGTCGGCCTAGAAGAATAAACAATATACAAAAAAAAACAATAACTGGAACAAAAAGGTGCAAATTAATTTGCACATCACTTTCTCATTTATTGCAATTTTGCGGATAGCTTTCTGTATGCGAAAGCTTGTCGATCGATTTTGAGTTCCTCTTAGAGGAAGTTGTGCGCAAAATTGTAATAAATGAGGGAGCCATGTGCAAATTACGTTGCACCTTTTTTCGTAACATAAAAAAAGTATACATCTCATAAAATGGAATCGGTAAATCTTTACCGCAAAATTTATTGTGGAAAATCGCAGACTGAAATTTGCGTATGATGCGTCATTGCGCGGCTAAGTTTAATCTATTCTTCCCTGCCGATTACAAAACTGTGATTCATTTCACTCGTCGCTTGATAATTGTTTCAGAAACTCGTGGCAGTCATAAAAACATGTTTTTTCGGAAATTCAAAAACTTCCAAATGTATCAAATCATAAAATGTATATAATTGATCAATTTTTTTCCAAATTTGATATGCAACATTGTGCAGTGTTAATTCACCGTTCACCGTTCAAACCATTCAGACCATTCACCGGTCAAATTTGGGCTCGACACTTAAATTTTTATGCGAATTACATCGTTTTTGCTCACAAAAAAAGAATTAAAATTCCATAAAACCTGGCCGCCTGGATTTCAATCAAATTCAATACCAAAGTTCTTTAATAAAAATATTATATTCGTATAATCCTATGAGAAATTAAACTCACAAGTATCACTATCTTCCGAAGTGGTCTGTCCGACCGCGGTCTTGGTGTTTCTCCACGAGGAGCGTTTCCTTGACAAACGACTGGCGAGAACTCTTGTGCGATTGTTTCTCGCATCGCAGGACGAACTACTGTCGAAGCTTTCGTTGAGCTTTCTGGCTGGAAATATAACCGAGGTGAATTCTGTGGGGCCACCTCTCAGTCTCGACACCGATCTCTTAATCGCCCGTCCGAGAAGACAAGACTTTCTTGTTGATCGTCGCCTCTGCGGGCGTCTCCGTCGCCTCATTATGCTCGCCGATCTTTGATATAGCTCGTCCTGGCTCAGGGTCGCTGCAAGCTTCAGCAGGAATTCCTTGTAGAGAGGCTTTAGGTCGTTGAACGACATTCCCTCGGGATCTGTAGACAAGTTGCAAATTACTCAGTTTTCTCTTCTCGAATTGATTGATTATTATAGTATACGGGACAAGCCCTTTTCACATAAATATAGACATGTGTGAGGAGGGTACAGTGTGCCACACAAAACGATTAAAACTGTAAACAAAACTGTAAATGTAATATACCGGACTGGAATTTTTAATGCAAAACTGGTACATTAAATTTAATGCACAATTGTAATGAAAAATTAATATACTTGTTCATTGAAATTAAAATAAGTTATTAAAATTAAAGTACTTTTAAAGTAAAATAATGTATTTCCAATGTTTCTTAATAGTCTGAACATTTCGCACCACAATTGTACATGGAATTTGCCAGTTTTTGCTTGAAACTTTCAGTCCGATACATTAAATTCCATACGAATTTTTTTTACGGTGTGTCGTCTAGAGCCGCAGTCGCAAAAGTTAGCGAACCTTAAAGTGTGAAAAGTGCAAGGCATAAAATCATGCTATTGTGCTCACAGTTAGTAAGATAATGAATTTATCAAGTTCAAGTTCAACAGAGATTATCAATGAGTCGAGCCATGTTTCCGTCAGCACCAGCACATCATAAATTGCAAGGCAATAGACGAAAGAGATATACGAAGATCGACTAGCTTCGTCCCGAACCCACGTAGGGGGGACCGGGGCGAGATGATGGGCTAGCGAAAAATCAGACTAACGCGGGGCGTAATGGGCCATCCTAAATAAGATAACTAGAAGGCTGCAACGGCGGATTATTGGAGCATGAGCACTACTGACGGGTAGAAGTTGGCAAATTTAACATGTATGGCTGGATAGTACGGGCTAGGGCTGTACAGATAAGCCGGCCTAGCCGCCTAAAATATCTTATCCGGCTAATGGCTTTTATAATTTGGCCGGCTAAGCCACCTTAGCCGGCCAAGCTAATAGAGTCTTGTAATTTTTTACAAATTTTTATTTTATTCGTTCTAATGTTACCTGCAACGTATTCCGAAGTATTTTCGCCCGCTGAACATGAATTCGCCATCCTTTTTGGCCTAAAGTACAGTGTGACATTAAGGGGCTCGATTTTATGCACGATTTAATGCACTTGGCCGGCCGAAACGGATTAGCCGGCTTAGCCGGCTAAACTATAAAATCCATTAGCCGGACAAGATATTTTAGCCGGCTAGGCCGGCCTATCTCTACAGCCCTAGCACAGGCAGAGGTTAAAAAAAGTGAACAATTTAAGGGGAGCCCAGACCATTTTTTTTCGGACGCGCCATAAAACTGACAATATCATTTTTGGATGACAAACAATAAACTATGCTCTCGGTAGCGTTGTCGCCGCATTATTTGCATCGGGGGCCCATCTCGCCCCGGTCCGCCCCCTACGTTTTGGTAGAAGATTTGCCGACCCTCTTATAATTTTTTTTTTTTTATGTAGAAAGACTGTAGAATGAAGAAAAAAAATGACTCACCGATTATCGCATCAAGGATGTCATCGACGCTGGTCAATCCTTCCTGATTACGAAATTCGTCAAACAATTCCGTAAAGCCAAGAGGTGTGCCGCCGTTCATGCCATTCGGTAATCTCGTATTGGCAGATTTGAGAAAGCTGCCTCTCCTCCTCGGCAGTTCGACCCTGGTCATCGGATCGCCCCTGTCGACCTCAAGTTCGCTCTGCGATCTCTTCAATTTCGTGTCCTCAGGATTTTCGTTAGCCTCCTCCGTCCTACTGAACGGAGGTTCGCTTCCGGCTCTGCTTCGCTTTCTAACTTTCGACGATTCGCTGTAATCCTCGACTCCCTCTAGACTGTTCTGCAGTTGCTTCCTGGCGGGTTTGTCTATAGTGTTAATTCTGCTCGGTCGCCTCGATTCGTAATGATTATCGTCTCGATGACCGATTTTATCGGAATTTTTGTCGTTTCGATCGAGCGTGTTAAGCGAATCGGCGCTTCTACCGGTCCGCCTCTTACCGGATATGGAAAGATCCTCGTTACCGAGACTGCAGATCTTGTCCGCGTCTCTGAAGTGTTGCTCGTTGATTCCGTACATCGAATTGGCTCGGCTTCCCATCGTGCTGATCGTCTGCGTCATCTCGACATTGGTGGAGCGCGTCTCGACGACGACTTCCGGTTTCGCCCCAGTATCGTAAGAATAGTTTCCCTTTTTCTGGAGCAACGAGTAATCGAAATCTGGTTTATCGACGTAATCGACGTAATCGACATAATCGACGTAATCGACGTAATCGACGTAATCGACGGACTTGCTCATCTTGGGTAGTTTCTCATAATCGTTGTAAACTCTTCGGGCCATGTACGCGTCATTCTCATCGTAAACCATCCTCGAGTCCGCTCCGTCGCCGCTCGGTACTCTCTTGTTTTCCTGGTGGACGATCCTGTTCTTAAGGTTGTTGCGTTCCTCGTTTCGCGATCGACCGTGACGGGACTTGTTGCAAGTATCGCAATTCTCTCCGGGGTTCTTGTCCCGGAGTTCTTTGAGGGCTACCGGACGACAAGTTACCGGCGGTGGTAATCGGCTTCTCGCCTCGAGTATGTCCTCAGCCTTGATCTCCGATATTTTCTTCTTTCTCGGTGCTTTATCGACCTTTATCGATCTGACGGAAGTCGGGTCGGACTGGGAACCGGAAAGCGAGTTTCTCTTTACCCGAGGCGGTCGTACCGGATGTCCAGGGGGGGCGGGAACGGTTACCTGTTGCAACAACTCGACTTTGCCGAAGAGGCTTCCGCCGCCGACGATCGAGGGCTCTACCACGCTCGAGGCAACCGAGGCGAGACTGACGCATCCGAGACCGTTCGCTTGTCTCGGTCTTCGACGATTCGCGTCGAGATCGGTGAGGAGAGCTCGATACAGCGTCGCCGCAGCTGCAACGGCGTCCTCCTCGACTTTGCAAGCGAAAGCGTGACACTCCAGCAACCTCGCCGCTCCGGGTCGACGCATGACCACCGCGAACATCGGCGGATAATCCGATACCTCTCCGTTCAGACCTCTCATCACTCTGTAGAGATCGGCGTGCTTATCCTCGCCCCCGAGCGGCGGTTGATCGTCTCCGACCAGCGGCAGGAAAGCGTGATAAACCTCGCCGCTTGGTGAACTCTTGGAGCGCAGCCTCAGAGCGCTCCAGACCGCTATACGGCGAAACGGGTTTGTCTTTTCATTTGTCTCCGACGTTCGAAAGGTCAAACCGCGCCGAGAGATCTCGAGCTCCGCGCTGACCGATCTATCGACCCGTTCCAGGAGCTGACGAAGAGGCTCCTGCAGTCCTCGAACACTCGCTACCCGTCCACCGACCGCGGCTGCACCCATATACTTTACCTGTAACATTTCGTCTTATAAGATTCAATGCACTGCCATAAATAAGCCGATACATTCGCCGAGAGGCCGTTCAAAATTTCGTGGAAACAAAGAGAACCCGTTTGGGCGCATGCGTGCCGTAAATATCGGAAACTTATTGTTATTTAATTCGTATGGAAATCGTGCCGAAAAGGAAGAATAACTATTTTTAGAAATTTGCCGACGACATTTTGCCGGAGGAATTTACAACGGCCTCGATATTGTGGATTCCAGGTTTCCGCACGGGAGCGAGGTCACGATTATCGTTCGGTTCCTCGACTCCCAATTCTTAACTCCTTTCAGTTTAATTCTTCGTTTCCTAAGAGGTGTTTCAACGATTTCTTCGAGTCTTCCGACGTGCAATTGATCGTCAAGTTTTAACTACCAAAATATTATACCGATTACATAAAAGATACATCTATACGCCTGTATAAACAACTCGCCGATAAAATCGGCAAGACGGGCGGAAGCGCCAAGAGGGAAAGAATTCCGGAGCCACAGTGAAGGGGAATTTTACGAGCCGAGAAGAAGAATTCTCGGGAATCTATCCCGATGCGGAAATCTACGCTCGACTACACGCGATACGGTACAAGAAAACAAATAAAAGTGAACGATGAGAAAAGTAAAATAATAAAAGAATCAATAAAAATGCGTGTCAGGCGCAGTCACATTTTTCAACATCACATTGGTAACCCATATGGATTTAGTTAATTAACCCTAATTCGCTTGCAGACAATCTTCTCGAAACGTTCTGCCAACTTTTGCAGCAAATCGAAAGTGGAAACTCGCAGACGGGTTGAATTCGAAATCGTCTGAATTTCGCGTAGGTACGCACGCTCGGGTGTGATCTGGAGAGTGGAACGAGGCGCGTTAAGCCCAAGAGAATTCTTTCTTTCAGCTTCGTGTCTTTCGCAGATAATAAGTGCGAGTACGGAAATTTGAATGCAGCATTAACATAAGTGAAAATGTAGCGTGTAGCATACGGAGCCGTCAACCGTTGTGCTGTACAACAGTGTGTAGTGCATTTATCCGATTGCATGGCATCGGCGCCGACCAAAGACACGAAAACACCCGGAAATAGGTTTCCCTATACAACACCCACCCTACCGTGACTTTCAACTTGAGATCCCCGTTTTATACTGCAGGCCTGTAACCTTCAGTTACTTTTCCCACTGGCTATTGTTAACCTCTAATTAATCGTTAATAACCCAAATTATAAATTAATACGGACATATATTATCATGATTAATTACCGATAAAATAGCCGCTGCGGATTTTCCGGACAGAAATTTGAATGCGATATTAACATAAGTGAAAATACAGCGTGTACCATACGAAGCTATGAACTATTGTGCTGCACAACAATGCATAGTGCACTTGTACGATTACACGGCATCGGTGACGAGGCAAGATGCGAAAAGACCCGGAAATACGGTCCCCTATAAAACAGCCACCCTACCGTGGCTTTTATTCCTTGAAATCCTTGTTTTATACCGCCAGCCTGTAACTTTAAGTTACCTTTCGGTCCCGTTATTGTAAACCCCTAATTAATTATCGATAACCAAAATTATAATCAAACATATATCGTCACGATTAATTACCGGTAAAATAGCCGCTGCGGATTCTCCGGGTGTTCCGGTCTCGGCCTCGACGGAGGCGAACATAGCTTCGATTCTTGCTTGAACCGCTCCGTTCGCCCTGTTCTGTTCCTCCGTGCCTAGCTCTTCGCGATTGAGGGAGGGTTGGCCCGAGGCTGTTGCGTACCAACCGCCCAGTGTCGAGCTGCATACCGATCGCGTGTCTTCGAAGAGCAAATCAATTCGGGCCTTGCTCTTCATCGAGCACTCGGAGGCCGCGTCCGTCAGTCGAAAACCTTCCTCGTAAAGGGACATCATTTTGTTCATTATTTTCGTCGTCCAAATTATCGTTCTTTACAATCCAGCCCTTATCTGCTGCTATCGTCCTGATTTGGTCGTCCGATGTTGTCCGGAATTATCGGGCTCCTGAGACCTCATTGCTGCAACGTAAAGGATACAAATTTCATTACCCTGATAGACAAGCGGCACAAAAAGTAGCAGTTGGCGCAATAATTGCGACACGTCGCCAGCATCGCGCCGAAATTGCAACTTTTTGTGGCGCTTGTCTATCAGGGTAGATGATTCCTGAATTATGATTTATAACAGCTTTGTTTTCGAGTCGCTCAAAAGTCCATCTTTACTAACGAAAAACAAGATACATTTTTCAAAAAAATGCTAACGCAACTTGATCTTAAGTATCGTTGTTCAGACAACGAT
This sequence comes from Amblyteles armatorius, assembly GCA_933228735.2. Lineage (NCBI taxonomy): Eukaryota > Metazoa > Arthropoda > Insecta > Hymenoptera > Ichneumonidae > Amblyteles > Amblyteles armatorius. The sequence goes on along the minus strand of OW121689.1, from coordinate 20,786,222 downwards.
ACTTAAGATCAAGTTGCGCAACGACGGGGTGGCTACGTGGTACAGGCAAGGACAAGCAGAGGAAGCGCTGACCGAGACGAAAAATATTAATTGGTGCTAAATTTCCCGATATTCAATAATTCGTTGAGCGGAGGTCTCGTAAACTGACGCATATATCGGGTTCCGAAAGACTCGAAACGTTCCGAGTTGGACACAGGAACCGTTAAATTAAGACGCACGTTCCTACGGTTATTGGAATTTAATGAAACCGGAGGCTAGGCTTACTCATTAGCGCATTACTTATGCTTGTTCGGATTAACGGGGACATTAACCCTGTTCTCTGATCGAATGGAAGATACGTTTGGTCCTCAATTCCACGTCCGCAGGTACAATAAGTATATATATACGTGCGTATACCGATCGGAGCCCTTAAGAAATCATAAATTACAACAAAAAGCATTCTCAAATAAGCTTTGATTGTAATTAATTAGGTTATGAAGATGGAAAGATCCCGTATAACTTAAGTGTTTATTCGTTGGACCGATTATCCTACATAGTTTTATGAGCTATTAACGATGCATCGCGTGACTACGGAGCAGTCCTCCTGTTTGTAGGTACAGATAATATGCCCTTCTGGTTACAGTCATGGTACAGTGCGATGATCCAAATGAACAGTTTCTTTTTTTTCGCGATGGAAGAACCGGATCGTCTGCAACTTGCCGATAATTAAAGATGCATGGAACATGTCTTGAACGAGATCTCGACGATCAGGATGAACGTTGAGCGTTTTAAAGTCTAGAGAAAAGCAATTAATCCTGATCTCGGTCCGGCAGATACGTGAACGTTGTTAGACCCTATTATCATTTTCATTAGCGTTCAGCGGTGCGCGCTCGGTAAAGCTCGTTCGCTCTCTATCTCGTAAAATCGCGACTGATGAAAGGAGATGCGAGAGGCATGAAAATTGGTGCAAGTTTCTCTACATACATATGTACCATTATTCCATCTCGTTTAATCTCTCGCGTACGGAGACGACCGCCGCTTTTTCCCAGCTCCACGAGTCTGCACCTGTCCTTCTTTTTTATTCTTTATATTTATTTTTTTCATTCCATCGTCTCCCAAAAAAATGGTTGGCTTTCGCGATTTCGAAATTTATCTCGAGATTATTCAGCTTCGCCCGCTTATTGTGTTTTATTTTATCTAATTTTATTTTATTTTATTTTATTTTATTTTATTTATCTTTGTTAATAATTTTCGCTGCGCTATAATTTTAGGCTATTTCAAAGGTACGATCGCGAAAAATTGCAAAAAATAAAAATAAATTCGTGCACGTCGATGGGAAAACTATTATATGCATTTGCGACTCTATTAGAGGTACCGCAATACACGGTATATTTATACGTGTTGGTTAAAGAGGGTACCTGTATGCCTCGTCGGTTCTTGCAACTCCGTGTCGAACTCCCTCGTATGGTAGCGTATCAGCGAAGCGAGATGGAAGATGACACACTTTGCCGAGTATTTATCTCAACGGAATCCTGGTTTATTATATTAATTTTCGTACAAGCAGCGTACGAAAAGACAATGGAATTTTTAAACACCCAAAAATTAGTGTCTCCCGCCCTGTCCACCGTCGTAAATTCCATCAGCAACAAAATATGAATGGGGAGTTAAACTTTACCGAGAAGAATCCGATAATCGAGACGTCGCACAATCGCGTCAACACTGTCGAATTCTTGACGATTTGTCACCGTTCGAAATTCGAAGATTCGTCGCCTGCTTTTAACGCAGATTTGAAAATATTTTCAACGATCTCTACAGTGCGTTATCGTACGTCGTTCCTTATATAATCCTCGACTGGGGATCCGTCAGTCCGAATCGAAGATTAAGATTATTTCGATCGGCGGAAACAATCACTCGCGGATAGATCGGCGAATGTCTGATTGGGTCCCACTTTAAAGTTTTTTAAACGAGACGACACCGAGTGTTACCGAGGATCGCGAGACGAACGCGCGGGAGTAGAGCATGGCTGCCCGGCTGGCTTGGCTGACTGCTGTTGAGAGTCCGGTACCGAGCTGCCGAGGCCGAGGAAGATGTGCGGTAGGGACGAATGTCGGACCGAGCTCGGATCCAGATACCAATGGAAATGGTGTGGTTATCGTCGAGTCTTGGACTCACTTCCTCGCTCGCTCCTTCTGCTGCCGCCGGGATCCTCTTTGCGGCTGGCTCCTTCTTCGCACCGCCGTCGCAACTGGTAACGGTACCGGAGGAAGCGTGTTCGCCGAGCATCGCCGCTCGCTCGAAGCACCTACTCGCGCCCGCGGTTACTGTTATTCCAACCGCACGTTCGAAACCCTCCAAATACATATTTATGTATATGTACTTATCTTTCAATTTGGGCCAAATTTTTTAGACGGATGGATTAATGATTTTTTTTTCAATGAATTTTCAACGAATTTTGGTGCGAATCGGCATCAAATTTCTTCCTCTACGAGTAAAACGAAACTGGTCAACGAACTTTCTCAAACGTGCTCGCTTCTCGAGTCCGTTGGAGGGTGTCGTGCAAGGTCGTTTGGCCCTTCGACCGTTAGGTTGCTGAAGTTGCCATAAACCGTACGGGGTAATTTCCATTAAAAATCAATTACTTTTTTATAACCCCGATTAATTTATAAAATCAATTTCAGAGGGCGAATGTTTTTCAGGTTTTCATACGGTCAAATTATATGTTCGAGCCTCCCGTTAGGCCCATAAATGACTTTGATCAAAAGTCTTTTTTATTCACCGCTCATGCTTCGAATACTGTTACCGTTATGTGAAATTTACATATTGACCGACACTTTTTCCTTTTTCACGCATTATTTTTTAAAAATAAAAAATTGATTCCAACATTTATTATCCGGTCCGATCGGCCTCGAAGCAGGTCAAGCTTTAGTATGAAAAGAGAAGTTCAGTATAGAATAATTAATTGTACTTACAGAGGCGTGCAAGTATATAACAGGGCACATTATAAATGTTTCAAATAATTTTCTAGATAGCAGATACTTTATAATGGTATAATGTTTGCTGCAGCTTTTGCAGTCGTGGAACGCAGCTCTGGCCATGGTGCACACGCGAGGCCGTGGTCTCGATTTTACGATTCGCTGTCGTACCGCATCGACGATTTGCTGGCATCATCACTAGTAGCAGTACAAGTAACATCGAAGAAGCTATAAATCTTTTACGGAAAAAGGGAGAAGAAAAAGTTGATTCCCTCTCTCATCGATTATGCGACCTCTCTCGATAATTCATAACTCAACGATGCAACGTAATCTATCGCGGTTATACAACTTTACGGAACGAACAATGAATAGTCGGGAGAATTGATTATTAATTGGACCAACTATTTTTTGTAAGTAAGTCCGTTGTGAAAATTAACTTTCGCTCGGTACTTTTCAAAATCAGCTTTATGCGGATGTACCTAAAAAAAAGACGAATGAGAAGTTAGTTTTTGAGCAAAGAATTCAACGTACATACAAATATTTCTCTAAAGACGCGAAACATCCATATTAAGCCTAATTATGAGACTTCGCTAACTAGAAGAAAACGGGTATTACCTTCCGAGTGTTCGCGGAACGGAAGAAAGGTCTGAACTTCCTGAAACTTGTTGCATACATACTGTACTACCTGCTACATTCCCCGTTTTCTAAAAAAAAAAGAGAGAGTTCATTTGCTTTTCTAATATTGTCTAGCATCATATATATATTTTTGAAATTTTACGTGTTTCTTGTATTACGTCACTTCCGTTCGAAAGATGAGATTTTTCAAACGGGAAATAAATATTTCCGATAAATTTGCGGAAATATGAATTTCCGTCTTCCAAATTCCGCAGACCATAGCGAGAGCGCGAAGCGCCCGCGCTTCAACGACCTGCTGGTATTGTTACATTTTTATTTCACTGTGTGTCAGTCATTTAAAAATACAGCGACGGTACTAATGATCAGATTTGAATCCGTCACGAGCCAGATTTACGATTGATGCAGACAATTAAATTATCTCCGTTTTTTTTTTAGCGCAGAGACAGATGCGCCAATCCGACGTCACTTTGATCCAGGTACTATAAATACAGTGCAGTAAAGTGTGCGCTCGGTTCCTTGCAAAAGAACGGTAGACACATCAATGAAGTTGGCGCATAGCTGTGCATGGGTTACATCACACGAGCTCACTGCTGTTGCTATTGAACTCGGCGTGAGGTCTACGACGTTATGTGGCAGCTGCGACTCGTTACCTTCGCCGGGGACCGTTCGCCCGGTACCGGAAGTCTTACGTATATCGCGGTCCACCTTCTCTGAACAGTCGAGTAATTTACCCGAGAGGTAGACGACAAGAAAAGGAGTCCCCGCTCCGATGAGCACGACTATTTCTCCCGCACAGATTTCACAGCGGTGTAGCGCTCCTATAGGTACGTGAAATTGAAAAGTGTACATTCGTCGGAGGCCTGATGCTCCGAGAGGATCGCCGGGTCGGTAACAGAGCTTCCTTCAATTACCGGCAACCAGTCGATACTACTCCACAACAGTACAAACTTAATTATCGACGTCTTGTAAATTATTTGGTAGGGGAGACCATGGCGAGATGGGCCCCCTAAGCAAATAATGCGGCTACAACGCTGCCGAAAGCATTATTTATTCTTTGTCATTCAACAATGATATTTTCAGTTTTATAGCGCGTGCGAAAAAAAAATTGTCTGGGGCGAGACGGGCTACCCTCAAATTGTTCGCTTTTCTTTAACCCCTGCCTATATTAAAATATCTTATACGGCTGATGGATTCTATAGTTTGGCTGGCTAAGCTATTTTAGCCGGCCAAGTGCATAAAATCGTGCATAAAATCGGGCCCCTAAAAATATCGCATTGCACTTTAGGCAAAAAAGGCCGGCGGATTCGTGTTCAGCGCACAAAATAACGTCGAAATACGTGGAAGTTCATTAAAAAAAGAAATAAATAGTATATTATACCATAAGGGAGGAAATTGCGTTTTTTTTTCACCGAGTGTGAAGTTTGATGCCCGAGCAAAGCGAGGGCGGAAATTCACACGAGGTGAGAGTGCACTTCCACATTTCTTGCGTCGCAAAATCGTGATATTCGCCAATGACCATTACTCCCCGGGAGTAAGACTCTATTAGCTTGGCCGGCTAAAACGAATTAGCCGGCCAAACTATAAAATCCATTAGCCGGATAAGATATTTTAGCCGGCTAGGCCGGCTTATCTGTACAGCCCTAGCCTGTATACTATCCATACATGTTGAGTTTGCCAACTTCTACCCGTCAGTAGTGCTCATGCTCCAATAATAATCCGCCGTTGCAGCCTTCTAGTGATCTTATTTAGGGAGGCCCATTACGCCCCGCGTCAGCCTAATTTTTCTCTAGCCCATCATCTCGCCCCGGTCCCCCCTACTTCTGCAATCTCCTGCTCAGCGGGTCGTTCGTGCCAGTCAATATTTTCTTACTCTGCTATTAATTTCCACATGCATTTGAGTTACTTTCTATCCTCGCCTTATTTCTTACACAATACCGAGTTTGTCATGAAAATTTTTTCGGTTAAAGATGCTGTGCTTGAAACGAAGCTTAAATTAATTTCAAAAATCTTGTGTGTCAATTTTAAAAAATTCCACAAAACGTGTTCTGTAGAGTATAGAAATCTCCGATATTCTTTGGTTTTCGAAGGTAAATCGCACTCGAAAGAAATTCTCACGTGGCTAACGGACATAATTTCCTTTACTCGGCGTCTCTTTCTCTCATGTTGAGTTGTAGGTACGTCATCTCTCGCGCTCACGATTCAACGTCTGCCACGATTACGCTGTCGTGATGTGGCTCACATTCGTTCTAGCTATGTTATGCGAGGTAATTACACAGTCTGCCGAGTTCGAGAACGAACGTTGTTATCCGTCGATTGTCACTCGCGATACATCCAACGTATCCATATGGTGCTCGAAGAGAATTTACATCGAAGAGTCAATTGTGAAAGCGAACGGAGACGAACGGTGTCGAATACGAGGCGGCTCGAGAAGAATCCGAAAGACTCTCGTTGTAGGATTAAAGAGATAAGCTTCGATGTTCATTGGCATCGAAGGAATTATGAAACCGGCAAAGGCATGATTCAGTATTGAGTCTCGGGACGGGCAGACGATTTTTTTATTTGTTAAAAAAAAAAAAATCTGTTTTTTTTTACATATAAAAATATTGTTTTTTTTTTTTAAATTTTATTTTACTGGGCGATGAAGCCGTTTTTCCACAATACCGCTTGTGTTGGGTTGGATTATATCCATTAGCACGTAATCTACCGATGAGAGCACACACCGTCTCTGCCATTAATTTCTCATTATCACTTGCGTCATCGAGTCGTTGGAAAAATGATTATTTTTCTTCCTCGCACTCCTATGTTATTTTGCTCGATTGGTGCTCTCCACGACGATACTTTGTACTCGTGGCAATAACAATCGCTAACCTTTAGTCCCGCGCGACGAGAGAGTTACGCAATTTTCTTCACTGCTCCGTGACCCAGGTCGGGCCTTTTATGAAAGGAGAGGCTAGAAGACCGGCGGCGAACAGACCCGCTAAGAAAAACCGTTTAACGGCAAGTCTCTTCTGCGAATACCTTGAGCCATCGAGCTATTTGCCATTGTGGTGTCAAGTTACCGATATATCCAAATTCGAAAACGATTCACCGTACGGTTTTCCGCATAGCACGAACGAAAAATAAATCTTCGTACTTCATACATTTCTTACCGATTTTAAGCTGCCTCCTTCGCTCGTCGAGCACCATCTATCTCAAGAGCCGTTTAGAAGTCAACGAACCGACAAGTCATTTGTGGTAAATGGGTTTTTCATTTATCACTTGCATCGACCTTGATTACACAGTGAACATAAAGGAAACACACTTTTTTTAAATTTCTATTCTTTTTGCGCTACGTAAGGATATCGATGAACAGAAATTTCGATAAACTGAATAATCGATAAATTAAAATATCGATAAACAAAAATATCGATTATAACTGCGATACCGTTTTGCCGATCCTCCTCCACATTATGTACATCATGTATGTTAACGACTTTCATTTGCATTCCAAATCAATTTCGTTCGTGTCAATTGCTTTTAATACCGCGAGTTACAATTTGCAATTAAATCCTGAGCTTTTGTACAAGAAAAATAAAAACCCATACGTTGATAAAATAAATGGTTTCAACCGAGTGACCCAATTTCCGCGGGCGCCCGCGCTCGCCCGTCACGTAACTGTACATCGGCTCTGTCTACTTACTTACGTACGCAGAAGCGTTAGCTTCTAACTGTAATACGAGCTTTTAACGCGTTCGCGATATTAATACTCGAGGTAGTACGTACACACTCTTTGTGAGAAACCCTCTCGAGGTCGTTGGCGTGAATGATAAACTAATAGCTATAATAATTACGGAATACTCGACATCGCGATCTCACCGAGGTCGATATCGATCGATGAACTCTCTCCCTCGATCGGTTCGTCAACCGAGCGACTCGTAACGCAGGGTCACCTCTCCTTGTACAAAGGTTCTACGACCTGCATACTACGACAGATCCGGTTAGGATTAACAAATCGAATGATCTTTAGAGTAAACAATGAATAACCGAACGATCATTTTACACAGAATATGTTTTGTTTTGTTTATTTTTTTATTATTATTACTTGCACATTGGAATTCGTATTACAGTATTATTCACACGCACATTCTAAGGACCCCTCGAGCGTCACGCACTTGCGACGTCGATTTGCTTCTCGGATTTGCGGATCTTTCGTGTGAAAATTAATCATCGATCATTGCACCAATTTCGCCTGATTGAAACTGCCGCAAAGTTTCGAACAATCGCAGTCAACGTGACGCACCGAGAAACCTATTTTACACGCTGTTCCTTCTCGCATACTCGATGGCACATTCCTGAACGACGCGTCGTTCCCTCGCAGCTTGACAATCGTGTATTCTAGATTGCAATGGTTCACTGAATCCTCGATCCTGCACACGCGTTCCCCGTTTTCTCCACAAATTAACATTCACTCTAAAGATGCTCAGCGTGATATTCACATCTTAATCTTAAATTGCTCACTTGCCATATATTCGTTGTGTTCTACTGTATATATATTCACGCACAGTATTTTTATTTTTTCTATACGCGTATAGTTGGTTTACAACTCGAGAGTCATTTGATCCGTTGTCGATCTCGTTGCCGGTGCGGTGATTGCGCAAGCGCGGAAGATTCGCGAAGATCATTTCGATACGTGCATCCATATCTCCGCTCTTTATTATTAAATTTGTACGAATAGCTTTAATACAAATTGGCCACAGTCGATTTACGCTCGAAAAGCTTTTAGGTCGGCGTCATTACGTGGAAGAAATATTATTAGTCGTGTTCACTGGGGTTTTTACTACCGGTGTGACTCGTGACAAAAGGAAAACACACACATAATTTTTCCTGGTCATGGAAGGAAAAATTACTATGAACAATGTTTTGCGTGTTTTGCACGATGTAGTATGCAATTTTTACTATTTCATTCGACCCTGTATTAGTTTGTTCGCTGTGACTCGGACACCTCGACAGTTTCGGATACTTTTTTCTCGTGTCACTATTCGATATATCTGTGTCATTAAAGCTGCGCGATAGCGTTGGACGAGCACAGGTAAATGCGATGCACAATTGTAAGCGACCTTGGGGGAGAAAAAAAAATCTCTCAGGGACAGCACGTTACGACACCGATATTTGTTGTAGGCTTGCAAGCGACTCGTGTCTATTCGTTCGCGCGGAATACAATTAAAAGTGATTAATCTTCTGCAATCTCGGACGCTCCGCTAGTTCCTTTCCGTTCGTCGTACTCAGCGAGAAAATAATAAACATGCGGTAGTAGAGATATTAGTTTTACGACTATTGTAATACAAGTATATTATGTCTCTCGATGATTTTATTTATTTTTTTAAAATTTTATTCCACTTTTTTTTGTACGAGAACAATATTCGGTTCGGAAAAAAAACAACAGGGGGAGCCGAAAATTGTCCCGAAGATCGAGGGCCCAGCACAGACGCTGGGATAAATCTTTGCAAATGGCGTATCTCCAGTCGCATTTTTACATGCGACTTGTTTCATTTGGTAAGTACGTTTATATTAACGAAAACAGTATAGTATTATAATCTTATAAGACATGTGATATATATATATATATATATATACATATATAAACTTCGGACGTACTATACGAGTTCGGTACGCACCCTTCGACTTTCGTGGGGAACGACGGACCTTCCAAGCACGCGAAGGACCTTTGCACAGAGTAAAAGTGGGCCGATCACCGGCTATGCCGGAGAGAAACAAAACTTGAAAAAAAAAAAAACAAGACAAATAACAAAAAAAAAAGTATGTCGAAATCGTGCTCGTGACAGCATCGTGGCCGTGAAGTGCGATGTCACTGAGAGCAGGATTCGTTCGCGCGGCATGACTAATGATACACGCAACCATACCGTATCTATATGCGTTGCATTCACGCTTCAATGATTATTATCATCATTATCGTACCGAGCGTGACGCAATAATTTTCCTCGTCCAATAAGTTATTTACACATCTCGTCCCGAGCATTCAAGATCGTTGCAACATTAGAATGCATCTAATTAATTTTAAGTTCGAGCTTCAAGATCGCAACACGTCGCAGTCGTTGTCAATGCGCTCTGCCGAGCTTCGAATCGATTGTGCGGTAAAAGAATTTTGTACATGGCTCGTTTTTTCGTAGAAGCATCGAAAGCGCAAACAGGTAGCGTTGAACAGTGAAACGTGGCGCACCTAAGATAAAGAAATACTGAGCTCCCGTGACGATCTCTTGCGACACCTGGCACCGATGAACCGATCGGTGAAATTCCGGTTCGTGAACATTCGAATGCTTATTGAGCCCGATTCCTCCAGCCGGCTAGCGAGCAACCTATTTGCCTCCGCGTTGACGGTCGCGGACCCTCTGCATCTGGAGACAGTCGCGAGGCACGTGTCGACATTAGACGAATGTAGGACTGTACTAATTGAAAAAAAACAAAAAAAAAAAAAAAAATGGTATTCCCATGACGAAAAAGCGAAGATTCGATACGCGGTATCCGAAGGAAAAATCAACGATAAATTTATTCGATCATCGTTAAGTTCTGCTGGAACTCGGTTACGCCGCTTTGCACTGAGAATGCTCGTTAAAAAAGAAAACATTCTTCCGATAGTTGTATCTGTAATTTATGTTCTGCACGTTTGATCACTGAGTGTCGCGCGCAAACCGGAATTGTATTTTTTTTTCTCCTCTAGCCGCGGTATCGAACGTTATGCGGACGATGGAAACACGTTGTGAAATGGAATCCGAGGCGCGTTCTCCCAGCCTTGGGCAACCTTGGATATATTTTACTATGCGATTGACGAAAGTCTTGAGACGACGACGACGAATTTATTTTTGAAGAAAAATCGATTAGACGAATATACGTGCCGCAAAACTTTTTACGTACGCGAATGATATTTTTTATTCGTGGTTGAAAATGAAAATTTAGCTCACGAGGCTGTAACAAAGAATAGCTCGGAGTGCGACGACAACCATATACGAACTGTACTTTCGTAGTCTTGTCGGTGGTTTGCTAGGTGCACGCTTGGGACAATTATATTCAAGACCGTCTAATTAGCTGCTCGTTTGAGACAGGAAAGTCGTTACGTCTTTTCTTCGGAGCGTATTAGTGTGCCCCAGTCGACTTTGTTACAGTGCATATTACGCGTGATGTTAATGCAGTGTCCTTCGTAAAATTATTCAGGAGGTAACGAACTCGTATATTATACATGATACATATGTATATAGAGTGGAAATTAGTTATTAAATGGCTTCCTACATCCGACCGTCCCCAACATCAATAAACTCTAATGATCTGCAGGGGGGGCGGGGGGGGGGGGGGGGGGGGGGGGGCGGCTCAATGGCAAAACCCTGTCGAATTTCTTCTCCAGGGAACTCCGTTCCCGTGTACTTTTCTTTCCTTCAATTTTTGTTCCATCAACGAGGTCTCGGCCTTGGGAGTGGCTGAGGCTGTTGCAATTGATGTTGATGCTGATGATGATGATGATGAGGATTGACGTTCCTGGTGAAGGGTCCGGGTGGGTGATGGTGTCCCCTCTCCTCCTCGAGATTCAATCCGGCGACCAGCTGAGCGATCTCCCGATCCTTCTTTTCCTCCTTGGGCAACGCAGTTCCATTCTGTGCAGGACTGAAGCCGAGGGACGCAAGACTACCGTGGCTCCTGCTGCGATGTTCGGCGCGTATGCTGTAGGAGAACGCGCGCTCGTTGAGGTGCCCCTTGCGTCGGTATATGCCAGTTCCAAAGCGCGACTCGTTCTCCGGATTGTCGGGATTCGTTGGATCCGAAGCTGTGAGATCGGCGTGGGAAGCCGTGAGTCTCCGCGACGCACCGAGCGTCGAGGACTCGACGGCTTCCGGCTGGTGTGATCTTCTGCTCCTGTTTCCAGCGGTCCCGTAGGTACCGGCCTGATACATAGCCGTCGGTGGTGGTGGTGGTGGGACGACCGGCAGTGGCGCGTAAACCGGTACGATCGGCGCGGCCGCTGGTATAGGCCTCATTCCACGTGGATGATGATGATGAGCCTTGCGGGGCAAGGTGGCCGCTGGCACGAGAAGAACCGGTGCCGGCCTCGCCAGTGTTCCGGCCACGGATCTGCTGCTCGGTGGCAATTGGTGGGTGTGATAGTGCTGCTGCCTTATCGGATGACCAAGCGTGTGATGACCATGGCCGTTCGTGTATATCGCTTGCTGAGGAATCCCGTGATGATGATGATGATGATGATGCTGTTGTTGCTGCTGCTGCTGCTGCTGTTGCTGCTGTTGCTGCTGCTGCTGCTGCATTATGTCGTCGTGCATCTGCCGATTCTTAAGTTTTTTAACTTTCTTATTGGTTTTTCTGCGCGCCGATGTGGCGGTCGATTCGTCGAGAAGAAGAGACTGCGCCGGGGGCGGAGGCGGGGGCGGCGGTGGAGGAGCGACCAGTTGGCGAGGTCTCGATCCCCTCGTGCTTCTCAGGGTACCTTGCTCCTGGTAAATAGCGTCAACCTCGTCCCGGCCTTTCGCCCAAACTTTGTGATTCTCGTCGCCGTTGTACAGGCTCATGTCGTCGGTCGAAGCAGCGTCCAATCTCGTGCCGGGAGGACTGTTGTTGTCCAGAGTCGTGCACGATCCGCCGAGGGTGTGATAGAGACTACCATTGGATGGATGCGATCCGGTCGGTGCACCGTTCGTCGTAATCGTCGCCGTCGATGGATCGAGACCCTTCGCGTAACTGCTGTCCGCGTAAGCGTGGAAGCAGCATCTAACGAGGGCGTTGGCCGCCATGTCGCGCTTGCAGATGAAGGCGTGGCACTCGAGGACTTTTATCCCGGTGGTTCGTCTCAGTACGGCGGCGAAGAGCGGCGGATGGTTGGCACTCGGTGTCCTCGCGAACGGCGAATCTAAGGGTAAAAATCTTGTCGTCGAGGTGTCGCCGCTCGCGCCTTTTACGTGACGCACAGCGGCGCAGTAATGCAACGCCTCGATTGGAAAGAATCTCGTTACTTTCTTGCGATGCTCGTCGACGTTCTCGAGCAAAAGACCATTGCTCCATACGCTCAGCCAACTGTCGATGCCACGTGCTCCCAGTGCCCCCTGTTCGGGATAGAGCTCGCGCAAAGGTTCCTGCACGCCCAGCAGACCCTCCTTGCTCGCGTGGGGCACCGAGCTCCCCAGATAAAGAACCCGGCAGCGGCAGTAAGGGGTCGCGCTGTCTTGATTCGAGCCCCTCATTGTCCTCGACTCTTTTATTTATTGTTATTTTTATTTTCAAATTTTTTATTCTTTTATGTATATTTATTTTATTTTTATTTAGTTTGTTGTTTATTCAGATTTATTTTGCGTGTGGCAACTCTGCCAACGGTATGTATTAACACTGTCCGTTTCGAAAATATCGCCTTAAGCCATTATGGCCGCCTTTCTTCCATCTCAGTTGTTGTCCTTCTTCTCACCGGAGAGCAGCGAAGCGCTCCTGCCGCTGATGCTGATTATCCCGTCTCTCTTTCTCCGGTTACCGTGGTCCGGTTCCCGGATCGCAGCCACACACGCCTTCCTACTTTTGTCCTTTGCTCTCGGGCTTTTCACTACTGGCTGGCTGCCTGGCTGGCTGGCTGGCTGGCTGGCTGGCTGGCTGGCTGCCTGGCTGGCTTGGCTCGCTGGCTGGCTCGTTTCTCAAGACCACCGTCTCCCTTCCACCAACGGGAATTCTTGTACCACGAAGAAGAAGGTTGCCTTTCTATATCCCCCTCTCCTTCCTACCTTCTTGCTGTATCTCGCGGGCTCTCGGTATGCGGGCCCCGAGAATCCAGTGGCGTCGGATCAGGGCATACGTGCCCTCACGGAATTCGTTTCGCACGCGGTCTCGAGAGATCGGGTACGCCTGTCCACCGAGTCGACGTCTCTGGAATCTCACAGAGGTGCGGCTCCCTGGCCTACGGGCAAATATTTTTCAATATCTCTCTCTCTCTTCACTATCCGCGTACTATACTACAAGCGGTCGCTCGTAATATGGCGATGAGGTGTCACTGACTGCGCGAGACACGAGTAAACAATACACCGCGATAAAGAGTGATTATTCGTATTTTCAACAGGTATTTCTGTCCCACGCGTAGCGTCAAGATTTTCCACTGATTTTTACACGTCGCCAAACTTTTGTATTACTTTCGTTAGTTCCGAGGGGGGGGGTTTCCTCGGAGGTGAGACCGCGTATCAACGTACAACTTAGATTTGGACCGTTCGTTCGAGGGGGGGGGCGCGCGCGCGACCGATGGAAGTGCGGCTCTTGCGTCGATGTTGGCAGTCGGTGCCGGACTGAGAACACGAAATAAACGGTGGCTTGCGAACGCAGGCGATCGTCGTTTACCTGGCTAGAAGAAATAGCTCCCTCCTCGTCGCACCTCCTTCGTCGCTCGGGCGATGCGACTCTGTCGTACTCTTATCCCCTACCGGGTATGTGCAACTCCCACCTGTGGCTTGCCGGCCTCCCTACCTCGCTCGTTCTTCGTGTGCCTTCCTTCATTCTCCGCCAGGCCTGTGGAACGAGACTCGACGTGCCCCCGGCGCATTCGGCCGCTCTTTCCCACAGTACAATATTTCTCTTAGCTTTGCCTTTCACAGTGGAAATCTTCGATCTAGCTACGTCCCTGAATTGTGCATTTAGTATTCTCTGCTGGCAGGTATAGACTACACCTAAGGTATAGGTCGACGATGAGGCTGCTACTGCTCGTCTCGACCGGGGAATTCCTCGTACCGAATAAACTCGATCCACATTCGGCTAATATATTTTTAAGTCTGGTGTATACATATTTGTTTCTTTAATAAAACGTTTCGTGTAAAACAATAATACGACAGAAAATACCTTTGTGTTCTTTCCTGTCGGCTACATTGCGATCGGAAAATGTTCCTTTCAAACCTTTTTACCCTACAGAAAATATGTACATTGCGTACCATTTGTGCTATTGCGGCACAGCTGTTTGTCGACGCACTTGGGTCAAGGCCCTTTGTAGGTCAGAGGTCGAGGACATGGTGCGGTTGGCGATTAGAGCACTGTGTTCACCTTGGGAAAGGTTCGTTCGTCGTCTACTGCGTCCTGTCCCCTTGTCGATGTTAGAGGATGTGGATGGGCACTTTCTTTAACGATTCATTTACTTTTTTTTTTTAGCGTGACGTATTCAGAGTCAAGGTCACAAAACGAAGCTTCCTACACGAGCCGACAATCACTAAGATAATTGCCCGAACAGAAGAGGCATTCACCACGCCGAGGTTTCTTCTCCATATCATCTTTCGACGGTTCGGTTTCCCTGTGGCAGAGTGGCTCGCCCTTAGCGTGGTGCTACGGCTCCACTCAAAAAGTTAACAGTAAGAAAGAAAGAAAGAAAGAAATAAAGAAAGAAAGAAGAAAGATAGTTGCCCCTTTCGGGAGGTCATCGGTTACAATGCAACTTGCTTGTTTCGCGAACTGATAAATATATAAATCCACCGTGTAACCGTTGGGACTACTAATACTGTATGTAATCCTGTACGTATCGTCGGTAGGGCAACCTATCGTCCTGTAATTGGGCCCAGCCCGTTGGTAATAAATAAATAAAATAAATAAATGTACGGAGGATAAAACCAGAATAAACGCTCGATGCAGATCGCTTTATCGTCTCTCGAAATAAACGCCGAGAAAGCGATTGGAAATTCCTATGGAAATTATATGCCCCTACCAAAAGGCGGTTCGCCGGCCAACATTTCGGAATTTTTATGTAGCTTCTCGGTTCCTCCTCTTCGCGTCACATTCTCGTTGTAATTTTATCCTTATACGTGAAATTTTACGGTGATACACGCCCGGTCCTCGGGATCGTAAATACCTTGGGACCCTGTCGATCGAGGTTGCTGTTGGTCAGGTTGACGACTTTCTGCCGTCCACTTTGTCCCTGTCTCAATGAGTTTCCGGAATTACCAGTTCGTCGTTTCTTAGCGGCGAATAAGAAACTATTTTGTACCACCCGAGTTCGGCTCGATCAGAGATGCTCGTTACGTTGCCATCATTTTGGAAAGTCATTATTTTTTATTTTTTTGCTTTCCTGAAAAAAATCCAAGCGTAAACTTAGTAAACTTAGTGAAATTGACGGACAAGGGAAAACAATGATCAGGAGGCAATGCGAAAATTTAATTTTTAGGCTCTGTTTATCCTGTTTTTTGGTACTATCCCGTGAGAACCTTGACCAAGTTTTCGAGGCTCATGGAATTCTCGAAGATACATCCTCTTCTCGAAGGAATACGATGTATCGCAAGGCGTAATCCTCATTCAATTTATGACCGAGTCGAGGTAGCCGCGTGGTCTACTCTTGCGAGCGTCATATGTAATTACGGACCATTGAGCACTGCGTCCGAGCAGCGTATGCATATCACAGCATATCTTCTTCGCCTTCCTCTTCTATGGCGATGACGGTCATGCGAGAAAGAGGCGGCTGTGTAAGGACGCGGTACAATCTTTCTTCCTTTTCCGTATGTAACGGCGGCCATAGAGACATCACTCGGCACTCATTAATATTCAAAGAACACAGTCAAACGGTTACCGTTTATAATTATATGCGTTGCGCATGTAACGAAGCGAAAGGTTAAATAATTCAACGATGATCAACAATCCGCGGGAGACGGATGTAAAAAAATTTAATGCAATCTCGGTGAAAATTTTCATTGCTGTTTCACTCGTTACGCATCGAGCGAGCACTTGCATTTTTTTATACTCTGCAATAGATAGAATGTCTCTCTCCCTATTTACTTCTTCCTTAGCCTAATGCTCTTTTTCTACAATTTCTTTTCTGTTCATATGCAAAAACTGGTACAATGAATTTAATGTATAATTATTCTGAAAAATTGATGTACTTTTTCATTGAAATTAAACTAAATTATTACAAATAAAGTATTAACAATGTTTTCATTACACTGAACATTAATTTTTCATCACAATCGTACATGAAATTTGATATACCAATTTTTGCATAAAAACTTCCGGTACATTCAATTTCATACGAATTCTTTTTAAAGTGTAATTAATTAATTTTATTGTAATTTATTGAGGTGTCGACCTATACAGATGAGAGTACATAGAAGCTTAGTGTATCTCTGTCGTACCCCCCCTCCACGCTCCGCTATGGTTGCACGAACGCTTTAGCGCTTGTCCGCAACCAGATCTCACTTGTCCCTGTGCATTTTATATTCCTCTGAGTTTGTTTTTTAGCAGGTAACAATATTAAGAATATTGAAAATAAAATAAAGTTGGGGCATGCCCCCTCCTTACTACTCTAAACTCATGCTATATAACGCCTTTTAAGTGACTTATTACACAGACTCTATTATTTGCGCGACTAGTCTGTTATCAAATTGTGCAATTGCATTGTGTATTAGGTTTTTTCCGTTGTGTGGTATTCTTTCCTCTTATTGTTAGTTTAAAGTTCACGGACATGGCGTTGAATATACGCGCTGCTACGTATTCGCAGCATCTTCGCCCTAGGCTTGTCGTGTATCGTGGTATTAAAACCTCCCCCTCATTATTTCGCCTTGTGTCGCGATCATGCCTAAGCGGTTGTAGCAAATTCTCATTTATGTGTAATTCTCATTTGTGTATAAATGATAGAAATTTTTGTTTTTAAGTAACGTTGCGTTACTTCGTTTGCACATTCGTCGTAACAAGTGAGTACCATCTGGAAATTCAACATCTAGTATCCCTCGAGAGAACCGATGGACAGCCGCCATGCCAAAAAGTAAGCTGTGACGGTATTTTTTCTTTGGTTCAATTCTTCCTGCCTCGGATAATTCATCCGCCAGCCGGCAATTCGCGAGTCGACGACGAAAATCGCGTCGACGAGTAGGTCACTGGGTCGCTGCAATGTTAATTACGAGGAATCCATCAGTCTCTTACCGCTGTACCATCGGCACACGATCGGCATCACCATAATTGAACAAGTGGAAAGTCATCGGATCGCCGCCGTCAACCGTTTGGGGAAATTCATTTTGATTGCCCTAAATCGGACATCCGACATAACGTAATGTTGTGATTTTTTCCTTTCAATCTTCCGACCTGTGATTCGTGAAACGGTTTTACTCGATAACCGTAGGTAATTAATGGGCGACGGATATGAGGAATCGATACGCGCTGTCGCTTAACCAGCCGCCGTACTCGTCCGACTCGCGTCCATGTATACCTTGTACACTATACTCGTGAGTTTTCTATTTCTCGGAAGCGGATTTCCGCAGCTCGTTGTAACTGTCGAGGCACTTGGCCAATCGAATGAGAGATCCGGTGAGTTCTCGGAGAGCCAACCTACCGCACACTGCGGTGGAGGGTTATGCCCGTCGAGACTCGGCTCCGACACTCGAGGAAGAGGCAGACCCTGAGGGCTTCTTTCTGACATCACGAGACCCGTTGGGACACGTTGGGAACCGACGGCGAGGAAAGAAGCTCGCACGCTTGAGTCCGCACCTGGCACACTTTTTACAATCGGTCGAAAGAGGCTCTCCCCACTCGCTTCACCGAGTACGTACAGTACTCCGGACGTCGCGTAGGGATTCCTGAGATTTTTGCCCGAAGCTCAAACTGCGTATCCATGTTTCTAAAACGTCCAATCTGACGATATTTCTGTTTACCGAGTGAACGGTAAATGCTGGAATCTAACAAGCTAATGACAATCGGCGCATTAACGATGAAAATATGAACCGCTCCCTGATTCAATGCTGCGGACTGTTGTGTCGCCGTTCACATCCTCTGATCCTCTCACATTCCTCGGCTCTCAAGTACGACATTACAACGAATATATAATTCTCGTTGGAAAGTCCTCCGGCACACTGCAATCTACTGACAGAAGCTTTTCGTTGTTCTTCCGGAATCTTCTCCATCACGAGTGTAAGTGAGTATACGTGTTATGCTGAATTGTCTGATTTCCTGTTGCCGCAGGAATCCGTATGCTCTAAGTATAGTCTCCGTATTCTTAAAGGATATATTACTATGCATAGCTATGCGTAGCTATGTGCACGAGCGGAGCGAACTCTGAGCCGCGTATGCCGGTATGCCGCAGGGACGCGAGTGATGCCTGGCATATCAGCCCACATTTAGAACAGAGGCTATATAATAGGAACCGTTTGTAACAGAGGTTTGATTACAAATACATCGCTCGGCAATAAATAAATAAATTATTTTTTCTTTCCATATGGCTAAATCTAAATCGTCGTAGAACAATTCGAGCCTTCTAGCGGTTGAAAATATTGGAGCAGTTTTGTCAGTATTATTCGCTTGAGCGTGTTACCGGAGTTTGATGCTTCGGAAAATTGGCCTTTTCGCATGCCCGCGTTACGGTTTCGATTACGGTGTTGCTCAGCAACGTTTTTACGAGGTAGCTCTAGCTGTACGTAGCCGATGCGCGCCTCAGGCGAATAACTAAACGCGTAAAGCGCTCGCGGTCGGTGCGCGTGAGCGCATAAAACGTGTCAATTTTTTTGTTTCTGGCAGTGTAACACGTATTTGTACCCGGCAAGAGGATTATGCATCGAGAGCAACGGAACTTCCGACAAGTCGGGCTATCCCTTTTTCTGTCACGTAGTTGACATCGCTGGCTATAGATGGTCATGGGGTCGTGTCATGTCATTCTAGACTCCTCCTTCGTCTATTCCACTCGACGTCTATGCATTATGAAATGGCCGGTTATTGCGGCTCGGGTGCCTCGCGCCCTCGATACGAATTCGTGGCGAGCAATTAAAATCGCTCGCCACGGAATTGTATATTTCCGAAGATTTAGTACTGTGAATACGTTGATTCCGTTTTGGAAATCTAATTTTTTCGAACCGGAAGTGACGTAATAGACAATACGTCATACGACGAGAAGGCTCATTTATGCCATCACGAGGCAACATGCATGCTCCCGGGCTTCCTTGCCCCTGATTGGTTCGGCGGTTGTCACCGATACAACCACCGCACCAATCACGTGCAAAGCTGCCGAGGAGCATGCACGCTGCCTCGTGAATGCTTCGTCGAGTGACGATATTGATTAAAGATCTCATTATATGACATATCATACATTTTATACGCATTACATGCATAATTATAACGATCTCTCATTAACCGTTTATTTTGTTTTGTTTGCTTGAACTGCTACGCTAATGTTAGAGACGCGTAAAACAGCTGACCGGACATAACAACGCGACAATTGGTTTGAGTCTTTTCTATGTCGCGCAGCGCGTGCCGTCACAAAGAAAGTAAGTCGCTGCCGTTTGGAAAATCTCATTTTTCATTTCAATCTCATATTTAATGTAAAATATCTCATATGATGAGAACACTGATGTAACCATCACGAGACACATTCATGCTCCTCGGCGTCCCCGGGCGTGATTGGTTCGGCGATTGTCACCGATCCAAAGACCGCACCAATCACGCGCGAGGCACCCGAGGTGCATGTTCGTTGCCGATTGATGATATAGATTAGTCTTCTCGCCATATGAGATATTGAATATTAGGTCACTTTCGGTCCGAATAACGCATTTTTTTTTTTTTTTGTAAAAATTCTCTTTTCAACCGGATGTAACGCCATGACGGAAATACCCCACTTCCGGTCGACAAATGAGATTTTCAAATCGGAAGTGAAATATTTTCGCTATGCCGGCACGCGCTGCCCGGCATGGATAAGACTCATTACAATCGTCGCGTTGTTACGTCCGTTCGATATTAAGGTACGTACATCCGATAGTTCCGTCATACCGGAAGTACATCACTTTCGGTTTGAAAATCTCATTTTTCGATAATATGGTAATAGTTATCAGGCCCTCGGATGTCGGCTATGGAGGAACCCCCCCGGATTCCCGAAAATTGGGACAAACAAAGAAATAAAAAAAATATTTTTATCTCTTCGAACATCACTGAGATATTGTTGACAGTGCGCTCAACGATGCGGGAGTCATAAAGAATGTTGTTTATAACCCGGGACTTGGCATTTGAAGAGGATACACATTGGTTCGTCGCGAGGAGCAGGTCGGGTGGCGGGGACGCGATGCCATCGCTTCGCAGCAAGACAGAGGAGAAAGGGGAGCCTGTAACAGGTCACTGCCATCGAGAGAACACACAGCACAGTAAACGAGCAAGCAGGTTCGCCCTTTATGGGAGAAAGGGATCGGAGCGTGCATGCTCCAGTGTGTAGGTTTGCGTTCACGCGGTGCGCGTCTTCATTCGGCGTTTGATACCTCGGCACACGCGCAGCGCTATGCGATTTATCGATCCCCGAGCCCCATGGGAAGAATGTTCATCCATCCTCAAAGTTGTTCTTACGATAAACGTGTCTAATGTTTTTATCCTAATTTCGCTAAGAATTTAATTTTCACTTGTACAATCGAAGTTGACGATACCTTATACGCGCTGAGAAAATTTGCTTTCATCTAAAGTCTGCTAAATTCACAATACCAGAATGAATTTGATTACTGTGACTCGATTGATACAAAACACTTTTCGATAATAAATATGTACTATCTGTAATAATAGTAAGTAAAAGTTGAAAAGTTTCAATGCTCTAGAGAACGATCGATATTGTTGGGGAACAAATAAATAAACTTTTATAAATTAAAGTTAAATTAAAAGCCAGAGCCCGAATGACGAATGACACTGAAAATTCGGTGGTGAAAATGTGATTACTATTGAAAGTAAAAAAAAAAAAAAAAAACTCCGAGCGAAAGAAATGTCTCGTACACTTCACATTCGTGTCCTGAGATTTTATGCCCGGTGAGTTTCACAGGGTCCCTATCCGTCTCACGAGCGTCAAGTGCGCAATACATGTGTGCGTGCCCGTGCGGACCGTATGCATGAGGTAATAATGTTCCGCACGGTTGCGACGCGATGTTCATCAGCGGGTAAAGCGAGATGGCGACAACGCTCTGCGAGGGACTCGAGCGAAACGTTAATGTTTTCATTAAAAACGAAAATGTAGCAGAAGAAACGTACGAGTGGATTGATTCCTTGAGAGAAATCCGATCAGTGTCTGAATATCGTATAAATATTTTACGACGATACGATGAATGAACGACGATAGAAGAAAAATTGACTACGAAAATTAATATTGCACTAATGACAGGGCGATCGGTCTCGTCGGTCTTTTATTATTAAACGAATATTATATATAATATAAAAATATCGTGCCCGAGTAATGCAATGGGCGCTCGGTAATTGTTGTCCCGAGATTGAGAAAGACATCCTAGATTCATGGGAATGTAATATTTTTTACTGAGTGGAGAATCACGACGAGAGTTACGCTGCGGTTAATGTGACACGACGCCCGAGAGAGATTTGCCACTTCGCCATACTAGTTGAGTGATTCTCTCCTCCTCCTCCTTCTCCTCGGAGTTACTATTTACGTATTACGTTGCTTCCAGTGACTCGCTATTATTCTTATTACAATTTTATGAAACGGGGTTACGTTGTGGTTTGAGTCTTGAGAAGAAAAAAATGTATATTGCGCAGTTTCGACCAACACATTTCGTTGTTATAGAAAGAGAGGTTTTAATGCGCTCGTGTGAAAAAAAAAATTAATTACATTCAGTAGATAGTACACGTTTCCCTCGATACGTGGACCATTGACGGTTCTGGAAATTCATTCTGCAGATCGTACACGAGTAAAGAGACAATCTGTGAGAATTTTGATTGAGAATTTGACGAATCAACATGAAATTACATAACTGAAACGAACAAATTTCATTAAAAAGCTAATTCCTAAAACCTAAATTGTAGGTCCTTTCTTTTGTTTGTATAATCGACGACTATTCGTGAAAAAAAAAACCTCCAATAGAATCATTTTCGGTATTTACGTCCGGGTAAAGTATATTCGATAAATGACGACAAAATTTATATCGTGTACGATACATCTACATTGTACGACGATTCGTTATTCGGGATTTATTAAACAAGATAATCAATTTAGTACGATTATTATTATTATTTCTATCGTTAGTGAGGCTTCTCTCGCATAACAATGCGTATTTATATATATATATACTATATATGTATATAAGTACGTGTACAAGTATTCAATTTTTACGAGTAAAACGTGATCGAACGTTTGATCAATACAATCGTCAGCTTATCAATAGCAACGCCATAATCGCGATAAGATAGGCAATATTATTACAAAGAGGAAAGAAAATTAAGAAAATTAAAAAAACTATATGAGTTATGCCAATTGCATGGCTGACCTGTTTGAAATTCTATAAATTTCTTCTACACCGACAGTAAAATCAATATTTGCTGCGAAATGACTTTTACACCGTGCGCCGTTGTGGCGTGTTGAAACGATAGGCTGATATAATGATTTATACCAAGCCAGGCCAATGTGTACAGGGGTAGAAATATTGGTTAACGATACATCAATGAGCAATAGGATATAACCGTTAATTGAATACTCGATGGATTAATTAATTAACAATAGCGCGTCGGAAGGCGGTCAGTAGGGGTCGAGTGCGGCGATTCCCAGTCTCGGTGGTTCGGCGTAGCTGTGACGATATCTGCTAGGTGTTGGTATGATCTCTAACGCGGATCTCGTCACATCGCGGTCCAAACCGGGATATCTGTCGTGCTTCGGGATATCCTGGTATGCGATGGGTCTGGCCCGTTGCTTCTCCCGCAACTCCCGAATGTGCTGTCGATCTCTTGAGTCTCGCACCTGTGATGATAAAAATAAATAAATAAATAACTAGTGATGAAAAACAAATTCCAGACAGTCAATTTTTTGTATACTTTAAATAAATGTTAATTCATAATTTGAAAAATGTCGCTTGCGCCGTCGATTGATTACTTTTTAAAATGAACTCAGACGAATTGATAATCCACGGTATAAAAAAAATAAATAAATAAATTTAAAAAAAAAACTCACGTCTCTGGCGTCGACGACGTGTCTCTGATCTCTTCGATCCCTGTGGTCCCTGTGATCTCTATTGTCCCTGTGAATGTTTTCCCTTCCGCTCGACGAATTTTCATAGAAGCTTCTCGGTCTTGTTCTCGACGACACTTCCGGCTCTTGCGAACGTTCGCCAGAATAGCAGTGACTCCTCGGCGTCACTCTCGCTCTATAGGCGATCTCCTTTTCCCGTTCGACCGTCTCTTGATGGCTCGGCTTTCCTTGAATGTGGTCGTAAGAAGGTGCCGATGACCTGTTCACCTGCCTCGACGAATCCAGCCTGAGATGCAGAACAAAGAAAAGTAACGTTATAAACGTGCATCGAGACGATAATGAAGGCATTAGAAGGGTCGTTATCATAAATTCTGACGTCTTTATATGCACCACACCGACAAAGTGAAAATTACAAAATCCAAGATAGACTTTCAACGTTTTAACGAGCTGGCAAAGTTTCAGCCGATCATTCGATAACAAAAAATACATAAAAGATATTTCACGAATCGAAAAGGTTGATCGGTTTTAGTTTTTTAAATTAATTAATTAAATAAAATATCAAATTTATTTTTGAATTAATTATTATTGTACGCACCTGTGAACGGCGACGCGATGACCGTCGGTCTCTCTGGCCGATCTGTTTGGGACGATCGCCGGTGTCCTTGTCGTGTTCTCGCGTTCCATCGCTTTGAACATTTCCTTAGCATCCTGAAATCTTTCTCTCGGACTCGTAACCTCGGCGGGGTCTAAATGGGGCTCGTACTGAGGACTCGGTGATCTTTGCCGGAACTCCGGGGCTCGTCTCGTTCTGTGAGCGTTCGAGGGCGACACAGCCCTCGCCACGATCTGGTGTTGCGGCCTTTCGGGACTTCGCGGCACGCGTGGGAGCGTCATGTTCGACTGACCCGAGTCCGGTGGCAGATACTCGTTGTCCTCGGTCGCCGCTCCCCAGTCCTCGTCTGATAATGCACAACATATTCTTAATCACAACTGCATAACGGTAAAACTCAAGTTTATTAATTTACATTATTTTTTTTTCGTAATTAACGCCGCGTCCGGTATGCGGTTACTGTTGCCAAGAAGGATTGCCAATCGGCCAACGAGGCCAAGAAGCTTTCCCGTAAATAATTAAAACGAGGCAAAGAGATTTAACGAGATATCGCAGGAGAGTACAAGGAGGAGGACAGGGCGAAAGAGATTCGAGAAGGCCAAGCGAGGCCTCCGGCTGTGGGCCGGGAATGCGGAACCTTCTTCCACCTCCGCGCTACGCTCGCCTTGTCCCGACGCAAAGCGTTTATAGTTTTTTTTTTTTTTTTTTTTTTAGCCTGTCCCTTCGATCTATATACACGCTAATTTTCCGAGGAAGCCCGGGAAGCTCGGGAAGTCGAGTTGACGATTATTCTCAGGGAGGTTCGTGCTGTGCTTTGTTAACTCTGAATCCACTTGCTCGCTCCATTTATCAACGCCGACGAGAGTAGCTAATGTCATACACCCATTGTAACAAGTAGACTTCGCCTATAGATTTCTCTCATCATAATTCGGTGCGCACGCATTCCGAGCGGAAGTTACGCAAATCGTGTGTACCAGCGCCATGCACCTGTACAAGGTATCGGCGTGTGACCCATACATACATACATACATACATACATACATACATACATACATACATACATACATACGTATGTATATAATACAGACGTAAAATACGACATGCCACGGCCGGTAAAGTATGCCAGGCGAGCGTTGGCGCGGTCGCGTTCGCATGTTCGACCCTAAGTAGGCGAGCGAGGATTAAAGGCAGAGAGAGGACGCAAATCTCTCGATCCCAGAGGCGCGCTCCCGAGTCTCTTTCAGCCGCGGCCGCGCTGCTCGACGCTCCGACTTTGTCATTCTAACGGTATTCGTTCCGCCGCAACAGGTGCCCCATAGAGTCGGTGTCGCGGCATTGCTTCCCGTTCGTCAACAATTATTTTCAACGGATATCGACCTCGGGCAACTGAAACTTTTCGAAAAATTTAATATTTTACCGTGTTAAATATTTTTTCTTCGGGACGATAGCGCTTTCCGTTCTGTTTATCGTTCCTCACGGCATCTCAATTATAACACTTCGGTACGCTTTTTGGAAAGTGTTTATTATATGGGTCAGTGGCCCGGCTCGGTAACATTGCCGGTGTTCCGTGAATATAACCAGCCGCATGCGCGACGGTGAGAGCTCCGTACGTGTATGTTTGACCGTCCATTGAGAGCCTATTCAACGGCAAGAGAGCGAGCGCTCGCGCCCCGTGCCAATTAGAATCCTCGGTTAGTAGGATCGCTTCGTTAGGACATTGCGCTCCTGGCCGTGAAAACTATGACAGCCCACACATTACCTACATTATCCCATAGATTCTACTATAGCACATAAACACACTTTGTCCGAGTGCGCGCGCACGCACGCACGCACGCACGCACGCACGCACGCACGCACGCTTCAATGCACTCTGTGAGAAAGCTCGCTTTATCTATATTCAATTATTTTTACTCGCGATGTACAATCGGAAGAGGGAAAATTCTTTGAGAAGTATCGTACATTTTTTGTTTTCTTTCTGTAATTTCACAGATCCCGAGGCGCTTCTCCGCTCGGCGGTAATTGCGTAAGTCACCTGCGGCGAGGGGCTCTTTCACTTCGATATATCATGGACTGTTCGCAGTGCGACTGAACTAAACGCGAAACGAGTCTTCGTTTTTTTCCACCGGAGTTGTGCGTATTTCGACCAATACTTTCACCCGCACGTTCCTTCGTATTCTTTCCGAATTTAATCTAGTCGCGCAATCTTGAGGCGCGCGCGCGCTGATAAATTCAAAGGAGTAGAGAGCGATTTTTTTTCGTCCCGTCTTTAAACGAGTCTGGATCCTCTTTGCATTGTAACGGGGTTAACGGGCCACGCGCCCCAGTGGCATAGCCATCATCGCGCACGGTGTGTAACGCCTCTCGCGAGTCGCGACGCGAATGAGGAATATTCGTAGCCCCGGGTGTATACTCGTTCCGCGAGTAGAAAGTGTCCAAATTCCTTATCCGGTCATCGACCTTCTATCGCTCGTCCGCTCACTCACGCACTGGCGAAACCTCTTTTCTTTTTTTTCTTTTTTTTTTTTTTTTCCTTGCTTCGTTAAACCGATTTGCTGAAGCATTTGTTACGTCGATCAATGTTTATCAATTTTCATTTTTCTATTAAATGTTTCGACGCGTATAAGACACAGATCAAACAATCTTCAACGACTCACCAATTGCGACGATCCACTAGTTTTCCGTCACCAGATTAAATCGGCAAACAACCGGAACCAGTTATTGCGAGAAGAGTACGTTAGTAATGGGTTCGATGATCGAGTTAGTTGTTACGGGCAAGGATACAGCGATTTTCAGTGTGTCGCTAATTTCGAATTCTTCGAAAAAAATAAAGAAAATTCCATATTGCCTAATGATCTGTAAGGAAAGAGTCACTGTGGCACTTGCGACCAGCAAAGAGGGTTCAATTTTGTAACAGAGATAGATCTTACTTCTACCGGTTGCTACGAATATACGTCAAGCGCACCGTCGTTTAATGTGTTGGGTTGCATGGAGCGGTTGAGAAAACGGCAACGTATCGTATCGATATGTATAATAAAAAAATAACTCACCGGAAGAAGTATCCCTCGATGGCCTGGAAGGTCTTGGACCGAGAGAATGATGTGGCTGATAAGGAGGTGGTGTCGCAGCGCTGTCGGAACCGATTCCGCTGCTCGCTGCGCTTCTCGTGCCTCCCCTGTCTGTCGCCGTGTTCCCACCGACGATCGTCTGATTTAGACAGCGTCTGAATTCTATGCCAGCCAAGTTTCCACGGTGTCGATGAACCGTGTCGTAATCCCGAGGTGGCAGAAGAATCGGACCTACGTCGCTGTCGGCCGAATTGCCTCTTCCTGTTTACAACGAAAAATTTGATGTCAGTAAATAGCTCGGCATTTTGTGAGCTTTGCGATTTAGAAAAAAAATCACACCTAATTTCGCCCTCAACTCGGCAGCCAGTGACTCGTAGATCGTCGCACTCTGTGCAGGTACGTGTCTGAGTTCACCGCTTCCCTCCGACGATTCAGATTCCCTCGTGCTGCGTCCGTCGCTTCCTAAATTGGTACGAACCCGCGTCTCACCTGTCGAAACTTTGGCGGGATTTTCCGACTGTGAGGCAAGAGCTTTAAGCTGACCGCCAAGCAGTTCCGCGGTCTCGGCCGATACGCATCTGTTTAACATTTTTTTATAAACATATATTCATAAGCCGTGGGAGGAAGAATAATTAGGACGTCGTTCCGAACGTTGAAGTCTCATGGCCTCAAAATAAATCCGATGTATAATAGCTTTGTTAATGATTTATTTAACATTTAACTTCGTTTTAAGATCTCCTATCCCAACGGCGGAGGTATTAACTATCGATATAACGTTTTCCTATCCTCGTTAAAAATCGTCCGGCACGATATTAATTGGATCTTCAGCTTCTTTGCAAGTTAATTGTTTGATGTAAATAAAATTCTCATCGGGGCAATGCGCGTGAGCGTACGAAGGATCGAACAAACGTAAGAACGGTTAATCCATCGCCCGGTTAACGTGCCCCCGAAGATGATCGAGATTTCACTGTAAATATATGATGAGCATACGCAGCTGAGGGCTCTGCCGCAGAGGTTGAGCAATGAGGTGAGATTGAGACGATGAACTGAATGCATTACACTACATACAGTGTACCGTGAGGAGGTGAGCCGTACGGGCATTACAGTCTCTCCGTCTGCCGCGAAATCCCATCACACGCATCGCGGGAACGTCTACACCGGTCTTTATTATTCGGAAGTGGTGGAAGTCACCTCTTACCTCACCACTTTGCCATTTTGCCACTTTGGCTCGCCGGCTCTCGCTTCCTTGCTAATTTTTTTTAACAACGAACCCGCGGCTTTTCCCGCGGATGACATTACCCTCGATCAAACGAGCGCATCGTAACAAAGTGTACTCACACTCGGATATATTACTATTTTACAAAAAGAAATGTGTCCAATTAGTTTTCGACTTGCAAAATTATCATCTCTTCGTAATTGTCCCATTCGTACGAAATTTAACAAATAAATAAAAATCGTAAGTATGCCGTTTCCTGAGTTACTTGAGGGCAATCGCTTTAAGTTTACGAACGAATTAAATCGAACCAAGCCACTCAATTATTCTGAGAAAATAAAAAATAGGATGGAAACAAAAAAAATCTTATTTGCAGATGCGCATGAGTTATGTTGTTATTCCGACGTGACAACTGACCTGTAAGCGTGGACGTGAACTGGATTGTTAGTCGCAGGATTGGGAAGTAGAAAAGTAGCGGCGACAATGTCCTCGCGTTGAACTGCGGCGAGAACCGCGTGACCTGGCACCAAGTGCTTCACCGCCGACTTGGTCGATACTCCGGGATGTACGGTCTGAATGATCTTCAGTCCTTTGCTGCTGACCTATCGATGTTATAGAATAAAAGACAAATTGTTAATTTACAGCAGCGCCGATCGACTCGGAGTCGCAAGTAGAGAAAGGAGAACTGTGACGGAGAAAAAGAAAATAGTTGTCCGATCACTTTCTACTCTTTCTCGCAGGCCTTCGAGGAGCTCGAGCTGCGCAGCCTCGAAACGATAAACGCGATGCTCCAAGGGTAGGTGGTAGTCCCGGGATGTTGGCCGCTGTGGCAGCTTGGTCAGCATCCGGCGCTAATAAGATATTCAATCTGCGTTTCCCAATCTCGCTCCGATGCCCGCGCGATTGTCGTTGCGGTCAACTATTTTCTACTTGCCCCGTAACTGGATGCGGAGGGGAGACTTTCGGGCTGGCAATTACAATTGCACAATTTCGATGCGTCTCGAATTATAAGAATAACAATAATAATGCCTCACGGCGATCGCGAGCGCATGCGCGGTGTCACAATAGTTAGACGAGAGCTGCATGATCGGTCACGCGCGAGTTGTTGCAGAAACATCGATGGAATTAATGCCGTACCATGCCTGTTATATTAACAACAAAAGTAACTTGACAATAATTTTTTTTGTTTTGTTTATAGATCGACAACGTAGATCGTCCTCGAAATAATTTGTCACACGACAAGAAGGGCTTAGTTATCGTTATATTTTCAAGGTGAAGGTGTTGATGATATTTTTTTTCGCCACCCGTGACCGGTATGCGCCCAAAATCAACGATAAATTTTACTAATGTCATTGCTACAGCTCTTGCAGAAATTGCCGGTCGTGCTGTATTCCTAAGCGGTCCGTGGCGCACTATCTCCTTTTAAAGATTTCGATTCGCAACACGTTTTCTCGCGAACGGGCGCGCATACAATATCACGGCAGCTCCGGGAATCGACGGCGGGCCGCGGAGGCGCCTCACTCCTGCCACTCTTTCTCTTTTCTCCTTTCGATAGGCCACTTCGGCATTCGCACAACATAGCTATCGGACGATTCGCAGTTCGATGAGCCCGCCGCTGTGTCCTTACAACGACCGACCCATGGAACCGAATGGATGGAGCTGATATACCATAATGGCCAATAGATTACACCGGCAAGCTATTTATAAGTCTCGGGGAATTACAGCGAACAACACCGGTTTAAAATTATTTTTTCTTTTAATTTTTTTCCTTTATATATTTCCATCGGAAGACATAAGAATTTGGGGGGATCCAAGAGTTGCTAAAAATAAGTATGATCGAGGAAACGGGACGGGTCTATATGTTCTGTTTTTTTTTTTTTTTTTTTTTTTTTTTTGAACCCCAGATAAGATACCTGCGCTGCTGAGATAAAATAAGTACTTATTCTGCAAGGTAAGGGCACGGTCAAGAGTGGGCCACAGTTAAGATGAGGCTGTTTTTTACTCGTCCGTTAATTTTTTTTTTTTTTTACTAATGACACGATTTTTGCTTCAATATATATATATATATATATATATTTTTTTTAACGACTTGAATCTGGTCAACGGTATTCCATACCCACTGCAGTCGAAAAATTAAATGATTTCATTTTATTTCTAGATACATTAATGTGCCTCTTTGCTCCAGGGCTTTCACCTTGCTAACGTTCGTTCTCAGCGTGCTCAACGAGGGGAGAAGAAAAAAAATGTATATATCTTTTGAGCAAAAAGATTTCTAAGCAGTGTGTGCTATACAGCGTGACCGCACAGAGTACGTTTCGAGACTCTTTCGTTTTGGTAATTCCTTTTTTTGTTGTTATTGTTGTTGTTGTTTTTGTTTCTACGACAAATGGAGAAACCGGACTATCCGCCGATTTTCTGACCGCACTCCCGACGAATTGCTATAGAACAAGAATACGAACGACGACTTACCTGTAGCGTGACCTTGAAAGGTTCCTGAAGTCTTTCGCGCTCGAGAAGATATGCTATGGCTGAGGGCATCGCGTCGACACTCTTAGCCTCCCTCGATCCCAGATACCACACATAGTAAGAGCTCTTCTTGACATCTTTGCTACCCCTTATCCGAAGTGCCATTACTCACTGAAATATTGTAAAGCGAAAAGGCTCAGTCTCGTGAAAATAGCATTTGAGCGTCATTCGTGTGTACATCTTGCATCGAGTCCCCATTGGGTCAACGACCAGTTCTCCATAATGGCAATTGGATTTAAGTGTTTCATAAATTCTGTAATGAATTTAATTTTGAAATCACAACGTTTAACGCCGAGTTAAATCCCCGGTATTAAAAGGACAGTGCAAGATTACACTAAAGTTTATGCGACTCTAGAACTATCATTAATAAAGTAAAAGAGAAATCCGACGGGTTTGCACATCCATTCAAGTTATCTAGTTGCTCGGTGCACCAAAGGCGATATCACATATGAGTAAAGTACTTGCGTGAAATGTTAGAGCGTGTTATAAGCATGAAGATTATAGACAATAAGTGCTACGGAAGGGATTAAGTCCGAATGCATAATGGTTTGAAATGGCGATACGAGTGGATGATAGTGGGCGCGTAAGAGCCCGAGTAGAAATTTTCGAGCGTTACATCGGGCCCCAACAGGATCCGGAGGAGGCCTCTCAAGGCCTTACCAAGACATTCTCAGGCCCCCTATGTAACGCTCGAAAATGTCTACTCGGGAGAATTGGGATTTCGTCATGAGAGAAAAATTGAAGAAAAAAAAAATGAAATAACAGTGGCAATTAGTCGCGGTATTGTGGTTGCGGCAAGTGTATTCACTCGATCTTTCGAGGGTTACATCGGGCCCTGATGGGGTTCGGTGTAACTCTTACCAGGGCCTTGTCAGGCCTCGATGTAACGCTCGGAAATTTCTACTCGGGAGAATTGAGATTTTGTGATGAGACAAAAAATGAAGAAAAAAAAACAAAGTGACAAGTAGTCGCGGTGCCTTGCGGTCAGTGTATTCTTTCGATCGTGGGGGAGGCCATCGCTGGGGGAGGCATATGCTGGATTGTGTACTCGGCTGTAAAGTAACATTATAGTTTCAATGCTACACACGCTATATAGAGTACACGAGAGTACTGGAGCCGTCTACTTCCTCAATAACTTTCACGCTCAAATCTCTATATGTAGTTAAGTGGAGGCCTGCCAGTTCCCAGCGACGAGTTGCCGATTGTCCGGGAACTCGGAGAACCGAACTTCTCGATACCCTCATGAAATTCTCGGTCTGGCGTTCTCGTCATTTTTACTGCAGGAAAAAAGTTAGGATTTTGTGTTGACTACCGGTTGTTCCTTTATTTTATTTTACTCCTTGACATTAAACTTTGGAAACCCAATGCGGAATAACTTCTTCTACCTTGGGATCGAATCGCTCTTTGAGTGAACTTTAAAAAAGGAAATTCCATGGAGTACAACGTGACGTAACGCGTCAAGGTGAAGCGCTGAAAGGAAACTACATAGCGAAAGGTGTTTTAACATTTAACAAAAATTTCTTATCCACCTATTTTCACGATTTGTTCCTCGTTAACTTAACAATTAAAAAAAAAAAAAGAAATCTCAACAATTTTTCATTTGTATGTTTAAAAAAAAGATATGGTCGTTTGTTGACAGGCAATGTTTTTTTAAATGCACAAACTGTTATTTGAGCATGCAGGTTAAACAGCGGCACGTCATCGTGCGGATTTGCCTCAACGAATTACAGTTCGTATAGTCGAAGAATAGTTGAGAAAACTTCAGCAACGGCGTATACAAAAAAAAAAGAATTCTGATCCACTGTCGAATAACCGAGCCGGTGCTCGTATTTGCTGATGGAGTACCTCCTTGATCGTCAACCCGGTAGATCTTGAGCGAGCGAGAGTCAGAGAAGAAGAAGAAGAAGAAGAAGAAGAAGAAGAAGGAGAAGAAGAAGAAGAAGAAGAAGAAGAAGGAGAAGAAGAAGAAGAAGAAGAAGAAGAAGAAGAAGAAGAAGAAGAAGGAGAAGAAGAAGAAGAAGAAGAAGACGAAGAAGAAGAAGAAGAAGAAGAAGAAGAAGACGAAGAAGAAGAAGAAGAAGAAGAAGGAAAGGATGAGTGAGCGCATGGCTCTCTCGCGAGGAGAGTGCACGCAGCTCACCTGAGTGCCCGGAGAATGCGCGTCTCTTCGGCGAGCAGGAGTCACAGGCAAGCGAGCGAACAGGCAGCCAGGCAGGCAGGCAGGCAGGTAGGCAGCCAGCAAATAATAATACGGTACGTACTACGGTACACACGAGAGAAGGAAGAGACTCTCTGCAGTGGCGGCTCTCGAGCTCCGTCTGACAGGTACGGACCTCGGTGACTCGATAGCTACAGCAACAGGAGCCGCACAACCGATATACACCAAGTTCGAATCTTGTACGGATGAAAGAACGCAAATAAAAAAATAAAAACTCAACCGAACGATGGAACAAATGTCTCGTGTATTTCGTAAGCTCCGTGGAGGGCAAATTTTCGGCAATTCTTTCGGATATCACTGCCCAATTATTTTGCACTGTGAACAATCAGCTAAACCGAATGGTCGACGCACCGTCGTTTATGCTTGATCACAAATATGAGCGGTTCGAGTGAAAAAGGTTTAATGCAAATGCAACGCCGACCGCGCATGCGGATAGTGTGTGTTGACCGTACCGCGCGAAACTCCGAAATGGACCGAACGGCGAACCGTCGCTCGGATTACCAGGTTGAGGGGGTTTCTCGTGGTAGAGGGGAAAGACCGCGAGAGAGGCGAGAGAGGCGAGTGAGAGGAGGCAAACAGCGGGAATGTCGCGTTCGCGAGGGAATCGGACAAGGATAAAAGTATTCCACACAGTCTAAGGCGTGTATATACAGAGGCTCGGTGTTAGCTACTATGCGGGAGTAAAAGAGGACGAGTCGGTGGGCTAGCGCGTAGGAGCGAGGGAGCGCGGTCGAGTAGATCGTAGGAAAGGGAATCGAGTCAGAGGGAGTGAAAAAGAGAACTCTCTTTTTACGACGCGTTATGGCAGCGAGCTATTGAGAATGGGATGGTAAGAGCTGTAAAAAGATAGGTAGAAAGGGAGACTGAGACAGAGTTCGCTCTCGCCACACCTTGGCTCCCGATCGGCTTCGGCGATCGGTAGTAGTATACGATTTCGAGGGGACTCACTTTTGCCTGGCTCGGTGCGTTCGATTCGTCCATCATTTTTCCTCTCCGACGATCCAGCCGACAATGCCTCATCGATTTCTATACATTTTTACGCCAACATTATGCAAAACGTCCAAGAAAAACAATTCGTTTTGTTTGTTTGAATTTTAACTTAAACTTAAGTTTCAACGGGACGATTTGGGTGCTCGTTGGATTACCGAACCCGATCAAATATAAGACTAAAGTACAGTGTCTATGAAAACCAGTATTATTTAAGAGTGTATATTGTCGACAGTGTGAATTAGGCGAAATAATTTTTTTTTTTTTAAGCGTCTAACGAATCCATGTGGTGCTATCTATTAAATCTCGAGCACAAGGTGAGAAGGGCGAAAAAAACAACGAGCCAAAGAAAAACAAAACTATTCGCACGTCCAGATTGTTTCATGCAAGGATATCTTGATGACATTATTTACTGTAAAAATAAAATGAATTTGTCGATTGAAACTAGCCTGCCCGGCGTAATTACTGGCTTTGGTACACCCTGTAGAGTATACTTATTCTATACCGCGATGAGCAGTGAAAGACGCTGAAGCTCGCGCTAGCGAACGAACCGCCCGAGTAGCGTGGCTCGCCTTCGAGGCAACGCGACCCCCTCTATCCGTGTATTCCGCAGCTGTGCCCAACCTCAGAGCCAGGTGCGTATACGGGGTGACCCAGAAAGACGGGGCTCCGACAATGTGCCGCGTTTTTTTTTTCCAAATCTCAATCGAGGGAAAACTTAATATCTCAGTTGTACTAATTACTTTGTAATGACTGTTGGAAAAGTATAGCCGAAAGATATACATATTGCGGAATTCATAACTCAAGTGTGCTTAAATTCATTTTACAACGTCAATGTAGGATCATCGATTGGGACAGAGGGGTAAGGATCGATTATATAAGGGTACTTCCATTTCCTTATGGAATATATGTATATTTTCCAAATTCAATAGTTTCGTGACTGCAATGCCGGCTGCCTTGGGCTGAAATTCATGATAGTTAATAGTTAATTTTGAATTCGAGTCCATTGCGAAAAGGCCAATTATAACGGATACTATGTCGAACAACAGCTTTCCACACAGCCTGTATGTAAAACAATTGGGCGCACTTATTTCCGTATGGATATACTGTAGGTATATAGAATTTAGAAAATGCATAACCGAACTCGAGCCTATGCTCTGAAACTCACGAAAATGAGTAGTCATTACGAATGGCACGGTACAAAATCGTCAGGCAAGAGGATCGTGTAACGAGCCGAGGTACGGAACCTCGTTTGCTTCGAATAAGTGAATATAAGTTTAATAAATATGGCCTTTTCGTACCAGGCATATTGAACTTTTCTCGTCTACTCTACTCTGAACATCGTTAAACTATGTATAGACGAGGAATTGGCGAGAAGAGCACTCACAGCCGCGCCTCGACATTCTTTTCTTCTCGTCACGATCGAAGTGAACAAAGGATCCGTCAAGTTCGACTCTACCTAGATAATCTTCCTTGTATATGCTTAAACTGAGCGTGGAATCGGACTATCTTATTTTATCAGATAAGACACATAAGATAAAAAATTTATGTCGATCAGACCAAGTCAGACATAATCAACCAAATGTTTAATGACTATTGAAATGTATATATGTGTATATACTAGCAGATTGTGTGGCTGGGACTCTTCGCGCCCTCATTAAGGACGATGGAATTTAAAAATCGCAAATTTAGATTTCCGGAGGTTTACCGAAAATATGTCACTTCCTTCTTTTTAATTTCATTCTTCGGCCGGAAATACGCCACTTCCGGTCGAAAAATATGGTTTTCAAATTGCAAGTGACATATTTCTGATACAACGTCGCAGTCAAAAATTCAGATTTTCAGACCGGAAGTGACGCATTGCCGGTATGACGTGATTTCCAGTCAAGCAATAAGATTTCCAGATCGTGTCATGTGCACTATCGAACCGTATGCACAAAAATAACTAAACTCAGAAGTGTAATTTCCGGGATAAAAACATAGACGATTTACAACGTATACGCTTTTTTATCATCATGTTTATTCGATAATATTTAGCTTATTAAAGGCGGTTCAGTATCGACAGTTAATCTTGACACAATCATGATGACTTTGAAACGAAACAGGTAGTAGTTCCCACAGCTCTTAAACTTATGAAGCTAAACACCTTAAATTTTCTATGCTGTCGGTTACAACTTACAAGCTACGCGTATGCTCCATTATTTAAATTAGAAAATAGTTTCCGATGTGTAATAATCGGTCAAAGCTGGAGCTCGATGTTCGCTAACATTATGGACAAGTAAATGATAATAAAACTCGTAATTTTGAGACCGGGATAAATAACAGGGATAAAAATAAAATAAATGTCAGAGTCGAATTTAAGAGTTATTTTCTATTGGGTTTCTTTACTTCTCCTCGCACCACTCGTTCTCCTTGCGCACTTGCTCCTCCTCGGATGCTGTAAAGTCGTTT
The DNA here is from genome assembly GCA_933228735.2 of Amblyteles armatorius. Lineage (NCBI taxonomy): Eukaryota > Metazoa > Arthropoda > Insecta > Hymenoptera > Ichneumonidae > Amblyteles > Amblyteles armatorius. The sequence goes on along the minus strand of OW121689.1, from coordinate 20,749,662 downwards.
TTGATGTTGAAGGTCTTGCGAATTTCTTCCGGTGTCTTGCCCTTGATCATGTTGGCGACAGTTTTGCATGTTACGTCGAGAAGACCTTTGATGTCCAGATAATTGGCCGCCAATATTAATTCGAAGAGGGTTCCCTGATCGACCTGCAATTACAAAAAATATCGATTAATTATTCGTATCGTGAGTGCGTAAACAGAAATAACACGAACAAGATCAATGAATTATCGACATGCTTTGCATCTGGCAACGTTAATAGAGGTTTTTTATTCCATTATTCCAATCCCACGTTCGGCCTACCTTGAGGAAATCAGCGTCCCAAGAGCTTATGTCGTCCGTACGTTTTTCCTTGTTCTCATCGTCCTCCGGTGGAGGTGGATCATCCTTGTGGTACGTGGCCCATTGAATGACTTTCCGGAGGATAGCCGAGTTAACATTTGGCAAAGGTACAACCTCTTCCTCGTCCTCGTCCATACCCAAATCCTCTAGCATAGTTTTTATTGTTACGGAACATTTTGCAATGTCGACGTCGACCTCGAACACCTCGCCGTCGGAGCTCTGAAGCTTTATGTTTGGCATCTAAAAATATTTTCAAACATCTTTACTCCAGCAAACAATAACAAAAATTCATTGCCAATTCTATTTGACTATTTACAACTACATCTTTATAGATAAATTTGGATAATGAAGAAAAAAAAGAAACAAATACGTGGCGATTTTATAAACCTATGCGATAAACGTGCCAACGCGAGTTTCTCTTTGTACGATTCTAACAATAACGATCGGTCGCAAAAGGCGCCATTAGTCACGGAAACTTCGTGAATGTACAGTTTAATGTCAACAGTTCGAGGACGGATACGAAACTTCGTGCGACCAACAAGAATGATCGATGGCGAATGATGGAAAAAAAATAGCCTCAACGGTACGAGCATCTAATAAGCGGAGACACTTAAGTTCCAAGAGTTCCGGTATATCAAGAACTTTGTGGCCAAACACAAAACCACCATTTCCCACGATTTGTTCGCCTCCCAAAAATTTTCACTTCCGACGGAATATCGTACGACGAAATGATTGATACTCGATCTGCTTAGTTTACAGTATTGGAAAAAAATGTTAATGAATTAGTATATTAACCTTAACGGTCCGTTTTGTGTATCTCTGCTGATTTGAAGATAAGAGAAAATTTTCCGCAGCGTTAATCGACGGAAGGCTTAGTTAGTTCGCTCGCTTCCCGATACTGTTCCCCCTCGCTTTTTTTCTCAACGTCTATCGCTCTTCCCTCCCCGCACGAGCGTCACGTTGGCCATGGCACTTGTCTTTGTTTTCCTTACCTTCGTGCATATGTCTATCTCTCAGTTTGGCTAAACTCTCCCAGTTCGATAGAGAGCGCGCGCATCGGTTGCGCGCCACTCGTTCGCGACTATTTCCGAATGCGCATGCCCAGAGTTACGGCCAACATCGGGCAAACGATGAATCGCGGGCTGTATCGTCGTCTGCAGAGTGCTGCCACAGCGAAGCTTTTGAATCCTTCTTCAACCCAAACGGAGACCTAATTTACCCACGTATTACATAACATAGCATACTTTCCAATGATCATAAGTAGTAGCAACGGTGTGGCGATAATGATTACGTACTAACATAACTAATCCCGATTTAATCATCTCATTTTTCGACCGGCGGTGACGTCGTTTAGGGGAGGCGTTACTTCGAAGTAACGTTTTGGCTGGAAACATGAGTTTTTTTTTTTACAAATACAGTTCAGCCGTTAAGAAACTTATTTGTAAACACTTTCGGGGGCTTCAATGCTTTTTTCTGGACGTGTATAGAAGAAAATGTACCCTCATGGTGAAGACTTTCTTCCAAATATATAAAACAAATAGTGACAAAGGTCTTCTCGTAATTGCTAACCAGACATCGATCGACAACGGCGACATTGTTCGTGTCGATACACTGAAAATTCTGCCTTCGTCCAACTAATCCGGAATTTCTGTCATGTCCATCGTCTAGTGGGTGCTTCTAATGAAATTTACGAAGCCCCAGATTCCCAAACTTGCTAACTCTGTGATTACATTTTCAGAAAATGTCTCTGTCGATCTTTCTTTGGAATCTATGTATATATGTTATATACTTTAAAAGTTCCGTTTCTGTCCAGTTTGCCCGTCATACACACTCCTCTTTTTTGGTTGATTAAAGTGTCATTAATATTTGCCAGTCATTCTCATGGCTGTCTTTATCATCTCGCTAAACGTTAAATGCGTTAAATGCAAGGGTGTCTCTTGTCGAGAAAGACCGTCCGAAAACCGCAGCTACGGTTGCATCTCGTTGGTTATCCGAGTCAATGGCAAGAACGTAATAACGCTGTAACGACAATTATTAGTGCTCTGGAAAACGGTATCTAAAATGATTTCTATTATCATGTCCCATTCGTTCCATAGACGAGTGCTATAAACGCGACTTTAAGCTTCCGGGCTTTCAACTACATTGAATAATATTGACGCCAGTCTGTAGGGTGACAGTGGTGAATATGACCCACCATTTACGGTATTAAAGTAAGGACATGGCAAGGGACCGAGCTTATACGTATATTCACCGTGTTCACCCTATCGTTGCTATTAGTGTTTACTTGCCATTAATTGAGCACCTTCCAATTGTTGATTTTACAGTTTTTATTTTATAACTTGGATTCTCGGGAAAAACAAATAGTCAATTAACTCGTCTATCAATTCAGTGTACGATGAGAATTGACTTTTTTCTTAGATGTCTGTGTTCTTTGAAAAGCATTTATTAAAAAATGTCTTACCAACTGTGCGTGGGTTGGGCGGACGGTCGCGTCTTTGCCATAATACGAATGCTGCTTATATACAATGGATGTTACTTATCGAAAGACTACTTCAAGTTACGACTGTGAATACTGTTGTGAAAAATACATTATGGCTTACACGGCTTCATTGCATTTTAATAAGTTCTTACATTTTTATTTACCTCGACGTCCGATTTATTTTCATCGCTGATACACCGACGCGAAGTCGTGCATTCCTTTCTGGTCGACCTTGTTTTCCCGACGTCAGAACCAAACTCCTTCCCCGAATACATTTTGTTAAACTTTTAATGCATAAACATTTAATCGATAAAATTTCAAAATGATTAATTACCTTTATTTCGAATCAATACAGATCGTCTAGCAGTAAATTGTTATTCAATTTTACTTGTTCGACCGACGTTGACGTCGACCGCTACGACATTGGAGAACGAAGGGGTTGTCGAGCCGTGGTGGTGGTTTTACGTAAGAGCTTTGATCAGTTCACAGGAACGCGATAGATCTACGGCATGTAATGGTATCGGGTTTCACATGGTAAACGCGGAGACGTTTGATTACTAGAAAGTCACCTCCGTACCACAGAGAGAAATCTCAATAGCAGAAAGTTTGCTACGACAACGCTAGAGTGGAATTAACCGAGACTAACACGTCGCTCTATGACTGTAATTAGCACGAAACTCATTCAATTGTTGACATTCTGAGTTATAATGATGAATTTACATAACATATCACGTTAATTGCTGCGTACCGACGTACTGACGTACGAGGGGAAGTTTTGAATTTCTCTTGTGTCGAACGTTACCAACTATAATTCGCTAGTAAGATTGTTGACGGTAAAGTTAAACGATATACAGGAAATATACAAGATGCATAAAAAAACCAGTCTCGCCGGACGTCTTGCCGGACGTCTTACTTGATATCGTCGACTCCGCTAAGACATCGAGTATGTTATCAGAGGCATCAATGACTGGCAGTGTACTGTCGTTGCGTTGGTTCTATGTTCATCGAATAGGACATCACTGCCGAAAGAAGATTTCTCTCGTTTGTGAACAATCGAATACTCTTTAACGACGAGAATCTCTCAAATTGTATACACAATAGTTAGATAAAAGAGTCAAATAATAAGAAAAAGTAAAATACAAAAAAAGTTGCAGTACACACGTGGCTGTCCGGACAGTCTGTTGGTCGGAAGATCCGATGTTGACTCGAGCTAATGTGTCAACAGATATGATTGAAAGGAGAGGCGAAAGGGGGACACGAGAAATCGGTGGTAACGTAGGGCGAAGAAGCGCCGAGTGGAGGGTGCAACAGTGTTGAAGGCGTCGCGGCGGGAAGAACACATAATAAATTTATGGACGTCTTATTTATAGCACCACCACGGTATACTCTTGGCTCGGGCATCAAAATAACAGGGATGTCACACGAGCAAAAAGATTTTCAAAAATTGCAATTTATTGTCCATACGAGATGAAAATATCCGAAAGTTACAATTCACTCAGCGAAAGAACGATGATGCATCGATGACTTACCACGTAA
>OW121689.1:20507811-20740311 GCA_933228735.2 Amblyteles armatorius | reverse complement strand
CGCGATAGAGTAAACTTTTTATACGCAGACCGAGAGACGCCGGAACGTCCCACATCCGAGAGTGAGTAACAACGCTCCCTAGCACTTCTTACTCGCTTTCATCCCCTCTCATGACCACCCGCCCGCAGCCTCGTCTTTTACTACTCCGGTTTATATCTCTGATACCATTTTTCACCCTCAACTAGAAGAGACGGTGGCGAGACTCATCGCTCGGGAAACTCGTTAATGTATTGCTCATTTCTATTTGTGTCTATGCGAGGAAATGAATATTTATCCGATATCATGGGGAAAGTGAATTGAAAGGCAACTGAACGCACGGCCTCTGGACGACTCATTCGACTACCTGCGAAAGGGGCAACCTAGCGTACATCGGATATACTTGTTTTTTTTTTAAATTAATTTATATCAATCCATAATTGCACACAATACAAATCGCCTGCACTGCCTTCACCCATCTAACCATACTGTTGAAAAAAAAGATGTCGATTTTTTGTAATTAAAGATTAAACGTTTTACGACCAATCAACACCTTCCCCCCCGCCGCCGATCGTCGCCTAAGGAGTTTTGTCGTCCTCCCGTAAATGTATCTAAAAAGCAAAACGAACTTGTCGATTGGCCCGATTTGTCAGTTCATTTGCATAATATCAATAATTGGATTGGTGGTCAACACCAATCAATTAAAATGCAGGCTATTCGCATAGGTATTATCAAAGCCGCAGTCCTACGCCACGCTTGTATGCGCGAGGGCATACGAAAAGCTTTTGCCACTCGTTGTGTCATTAATTTGTCTTAATCCGTGTTATTGATTCGTGTGTGGGTTTCGAGACTATTCTTCATTGATTTGGTTACTCAATTAGTGCTCGTAGATGAGTTTGTTTGATTACGGTAATGAAGAATTTTCATTTATTTTTTATGGAAATCAGAGGGTTCCGTAGTTAAGACGTCGCAAGACCGCCGCGAGGCACTCGAGGGTGACTCAACCTCGCGTCGCCTTAACGACGCGAAACTTGTTGGTATTCCCTGGCACAGAGCTATGAGAATCGGTCAATCAGTTTCCAGAACTCTCAAGTTGTTACTTTTCATAAGTTGAATTAAGTTTCACACTTCCGCGTCTTTGTTTAAAGTTATGAGCTCGCGACTTCGATACTGCATCGAGTCTCAACGACCTTATTTCTTGAAAAAAGATGCGACGCATGCCTATTTTTCAGCGAGTTTTATTAAAAAAATAAAATAAACCTGACCTCAGCTTGTTTCTCGGACTCGTACTTTTCTTCGCTCGTTCGTTTCGGTTTCCATTCTTTGCGACGTCGCCTTCGTGTTGTCCGGCGATGTGCTTCTTATTCTTGCGAAAAATAAGATTTTGTGTCTGTCGGAGTTGCATTGCATTCGGGTAAATTGGTCGGGCGACAAGGACGTCGTCTGTTTATCGCACACTTTCGCACATAAATTTAGTTTCATAGATGTATTTTTATACGTCGAAGCTCGAGAGAGGATCATTACGGAACCGTTGTTCGGAAGCTGGACCAATTTAATCCGAGAATATACATCTTCATGCATGAGGACTGTATTGTTGAATATCTCGATCATGAGAATAATAAGACCTTGAAATCCGTAGGTTTTTCGAAAATATGACATCGTTCCTTCTACTTAATCCGGGGGATCTGAAATGCACTACTTTGCATGGCGCCAATGTCAAATCTCTCAAGTTTGAAAGTTAATACCATTAAAGTGCTGCAGGCAATCCAATGAAAACTTTGTAGTTTCATGACTGTATTACCAATAAATCTGTTTTCGAAATTTTAAAGCGCTGGCATCGCATCGAGACAACGAATGATCCTCCTTAAGCGATCATCGAAAATACGATGGCTAATTGTTCTATTAATCAGTTTAATTAAATTGTTACATTAAAGACGTAAAAAATTAAAATGTCGGAGGATTTGAAGGTCAGTGGAAATAAATTTAGTCCATTCGACTCGTCATTTTATCGTTTTTTCAACCCTGAGGGTACTTTCCGAATCGCCGAGGTTGAAGTGAAACTTTTAAAAACTCGATCTCGTATACTACTTTCGAGTGCCCATTACGCTGATTCCCGATATAAAAAAAAAAAAAAAACCAATTCATTATACGAAGTGGGGGAAAATTGTTGAGAGTTGATCAGATATACCTAATTCCAGGATGATACGAACTCAAGATAATCAATCCAGATGTGCCTCAAGATCTAGTTTCTTCTTTAGATTATGAATATTCTCGAGCAGTAGAGTTTGTTAAAGATCAGTTTTCGGACTTTAGGGTAACACATTTACTACGGGATTTCGTTTGTCGGTGACAAGCAAAAAAATGATGCTTACGAAATTATAACGAAAATACGTCAATTCCGGTTGGAAAATGAGATTTACTAAAGGGAAACAACCGTATTTTCCGAAATTCCACAGTCGATAGCGAGGGCGTGAAGTGCCCAAGCCACGATAATCCGCGAGTTAATAATAAACGTCAATTCACTGAAAGCCTCATCTCATGCATAATGCGCCGTTGTAGGATAAAGACGACGAGTGTAAGGGCTCCCCGCTTTTGTTTGAAAGGTTAGCATAAAAATTAACATTATTTATCGTCGTTCAAATTATTTTGCAAATTTTGCAAAAACATGGAATAACGAGTCAGGATATGGGTTTCCGATGAGTGTAAAGCTCTCACGCCATTAGAGCACGGTTACGTAGCATTCACTGGAAAGCTCTTCATTCGACCGTCTATCAATAAAAACGTGTTCGTACAATCACTTTGAAAGATTCATAGTCGTATCATGTTTTACCACTAATAGTACATTTTTTAAATGATAATATTACCGATTTTGTTTCAGCGGAAATGTCTCTACAACGGACGGTCATAATTCTGAGCTTATTCGCTTGGTGTGCGTACGTCAGTGGGGAAAGGATGAAACAAGTCAATTGCGAGTAAGTTTCTTAATTTACTCGGGGTACTTGCGTGTTCACGAAAATTCTCAAACGTTCCGAATTGAGCGTCTTAACTTTGATTCTTGAATGTTTCAGAAAATATGTGTTTCATCCAAACTGCAGAGGAAGTCAGGCGAGAAAGCGATTCATGAATATGATTGAAAACGAAAATATGGAACCAACTTGTCACTGTGCAAACTCTAAAAAAGTCAATAACAACGCCATCAATTCACTCACCAACTCGAAGCTTTTGGAAGCCCTCTTTGCTAATGTTAGCGTTCTCGAATATTTCATTCGATTTTAATCCATCCATTATATTTCGAGATATTAATAACGCATTTCATATCAAGTGTGGACCACCGGTTATCCGACGTACCATTATTTCTTCAGTTTTTACATTAATCAAGACATATTTTGTGAAAGTTATAAATATAAATACACATATTTCTATCCCGGATATAGAATCCCGAATAGAGGGGGGGGGGGCTGATATTTTTATTTAGTGCAAGACCTTCTCATATAACCTTTCTTAAAATCCCGAATATGATGCCTTACCTTCTTTTTTCACACGATTGAGATTCCTCAAATTGAAGATAGTGCGGGAACTTCCATCAATTAATGCCGCGATGAGTATGCAATTTAGAAATTCTGAAACAATTAATCGACATTCTTGACATTCACAACGGGTTTTTAAGCAATCCGCGATAATGGGGTAACAACAGTTGACATGAAATGACATTCGATTACTAATTCGACAACTAAAGTGATAAAAATGTTTGCAGGGTTTCGATGTGAACACGGTTTACGACACCTACATGGCAACATCCGACAGACGCAGAGATTACAACGGTGACAGAGATCGACCGGGCCAGCGAAGGAAATCGATACAAGATAATTCAATAGACCTAGGCGCACCGGATATGGACGAAGATTATTAATACGAAAAAAGCATCACGGACAGGCAAGACTCGCGTCCTCGCACCACTTCACGATCGAAAGATTTGTTCAGAAATGATGGCTATTTTTTTTTTGTCAATCAACATTCGACAACATGTTAATTTTTAACTTTGCTATTCTTCCATTGACGGATTTCCGTATTGGATCAACATTTTTCTATCCATTACGTACTATAATAGTTGTTCGTTGACGAATAAACGATATTCGATCTGTGTTAACCGTGCGAAGATTGCGACAGCCCATCGATCTTTACTGAATGTCTCAAATCTCTCACGATTCTTGTATATATGTAAAAGACCTTAAAAATCTTTGGATTACTTTAAAATATATATAATGGCTGACTTGAAAATTAATTATTATATCGCAACTATAACCAACATAAAAATATTGAAGATACTATAATTTTCAACCTGGTCGTCCTCAACTTTTCTTTCTTATTCGCAACGTCGGTATCCCAGTTTATCGTTTAAATTTATTTATTTATGCACATTTATTTATGGCCGTGAAAAATAATGGCTCATAATCCGGTGTCAATATTCGGTAGGCTATTTCGTAACTATTTGTAGCAGTCTTTCATTATTCCGACTCGAGCTTGACACTTAGAAAAATAAATCCGGCCAATATTTCTGACAGCAGTTGCGACGTTTTGACCTATAGTTTACTGATAACTATGTCGACATTTAATGACGCAAATTTGCCCGGAAATGCGCGCGTATCGTAGATCGAACTCCTACAATCACTCGAGGAAAGTACTCAGTCACTGGATACGTGACTGAAGATTTTCTCGGGGCGGCTTAGACATCGGTTTCGTATGAGAAGCTTGTATAACTTTACGTAACAAGAGGTAAAGCGTTTATACTTAAGTAGGATTTGTAAATTGAAGGCTTGTCCTGAATATCCGCGACACAGTTTAGCTGCAAGGACCGACCAGTCACACATCATAGCGATGCTTTATATTTTATCTTTTCGAAAAAAAAAAAAAAAAAAAAAAAAAAAAAAAAAACTGGAGTGGAAACATTGTTATTTCTCGACCAACTCGGTCCGTGCGAGAATTAGCCATCGTCAGCGCGACCAAGGCCTTTCAGGCACTCCGTCTCACTTGTGCACTGTTTATAATAATTCAACATTCTGGGTCGAAGATCAAATTTGGCGAATGGAATATAACTTGAACGATGAAAATTGTACTTTTTTTTATTTATTAAGGTGGAGAAAGAATTACCAGAGGAGATATACACGAGTCTTTACAATTAAAAGAACGGCACGTGCATTGCCACCAAAAGGGGCGTTGCCGCATGTGGTCATATGACTATCGTCCGATGCCTCCCGATTGCGAATTGCTCATAACATAAAAAACAAGCTTAAATATACGTGTTTTCTTAATTCAAGCTCGTTGTGGTGGTAAAGTATATACAGACGTCGAATTTTAATGCAGACACCCATGTACGCGTGCGACAAGCCGAAGCGACGATGGCGGGAGATCCAAAGCCATTTGAGCTCGCTCGGGTATGGTCAGGGTGAATAGGTCATCGGCCAGTCATAATACTATACTCTCTCAGACGCTGACGGTGACCCTCCCATGTTTACTGCAATCACTTTGCTTTAATTTTAATTTTTAACACTGGTATTATCGTTAATATTATTATTTAAACAATTCCGATCTCCGATAGAATAATGATCGAAGGTACGCACTTCGTTTACGACAGGGTTGCCAGGGTTTCGCCGTTGTCGCACGAATAACTTTTTAACTATAAGTACGTAAATGGGTGTCGTAAGAATGATTAGCTGGTTTATGATAAAGAATATATATACACTATTAACAGTACACACGCTAGACGCAATTAAAGCGCATGAGTTCATACGTCATACCATGGAATCCCCTAGGTCAAAACGCCGCTGCTGATTTAATTCGTAAAAAATGATAGATGATTTGCTCGATTATTTGTTGAAGTGATACAGCAATACGATAATGATAATTTGTAGCAGGAAACCGTGACTAAGTCGTGTTGGAAGCTACGATATGTGCATTGGATTTTTTTCTTGCGCAAGCCCCGCGGGTTCCGAAGGCATTACATTGAACTGATTAATCTGTCGGGGACAGTTTTTTGTGCGTCGTCTGCATTTTATCATCTTATTTATTTATTTATTTTTTCACATTCGTTACAACGAGACTGCTCCGATCATTGGCCATTACCGTTTGAAGAGTTGGTTACCCAAAAGCAGCCAATTCTCGTCGTCCTTTCGATTTTCTCAGATTGCACACGAGAGAACACTTACCATGGAAATCAAATATACGCCAAAAATACATTCGATTACACTAGTGGTTATGTTGGTTCGCGCGCTCGAATAGATTTCGTACATTAACTTTGTATTGATCTTCACGGCAATAAAAAATCTCTGAGCTTCATAAAAAAATGGGAAAGACAGTTTCACCGAAAGGGAGGGGCTGAACCAAACATCCAAACCAACGATCAAACAAATCCACACTTTTCTAAAATATATATAAGATTCGGTGTTTTTATATAATCACAAACATACGGATTGCTATATTTTCCAAGGACATGCATCTCCACTAAATTTATTCAAAAACATAAATCCGTAATAGGTCTTTTTTTTTTTGCAGAAAATGGTAGATGGCCAGTTATACTTTTTTTTCATGCGAGACAGTTTAAATCTCTCGTAAGTCTGGACTTTCCAATAGCTACTATTCTGACGCTCGACGCTATCTCGTGTCATGATTTTTCCTTGTCTGGCGGCGGCAGCAAAAAGACGAGTCCGGCGAGACAGACAGCCCCATAAAGTTTATCCACGATCGGGGCCAGACCGATATGTCCAGTTCGTGTCCGTAGAAAATAAAGAAAAATTATTATCGTTAATGAAACACAACTCTATATTACGTACTATATTAATATCCATATCATATATTTCCTCCGAACCCAAAAGAGCGTACGTCGGCCGCCAATCTCACCAATTGTGAATCGAGCATTTTTTCAAGCATTTTTCTTTTTCAGTTTCAAACATTAGTTACTAGTTTTGAATTACTTTATTTGCATCGCGCTAGCTTGATAATTGGACAATCTAATCATATGGTAAACGAACAGTCGTTAATCGTTTTATACATACATACGTTTGTAAAATGAATAATCGATGAGAGCCGAGCGATTATTCATTTAAGAAGTTATATCAAACGTTTTATTTTCACGCGAGAGAAAAATTGTTTTGGAACTTTACGCGGCTCCGGTGAGCCGTTAATACTCCGATTGGAACCGAATCGGTATGGTTTGTCGTGTAAACATAGATAGGGGCTAGGGGAGCACGCTCGGATCGTGATACTCGAAGAAGCCGTGTCCTAACTCCATCATATCAGAGAGGTGTTGGATGTTGCAGGGGTCATTCTCGCAACAAGGTTATCGGGCTTTACTCGAAGAAGAAGAAGAAAAAAAAAAACAACAACAAAAAAACCGACGACGCCGATATTTTTATTCGACGACGGTTTACTCTGAGTACTCAGTCGGCCGGAAACCACTTGACCACGTCGGTCGCACGATCATTCTACTCGTCATAGACTTTCCGAAGAAATCTCGTCTCTTTTTTCGAGGTCGTGAACAATTCGTTGGGAAATCTTTGGATACAAAAAAAAAAAAATTGTTGCCGAACATTGAAAACGATTTTTTTGACATTGCGAGAGGATAGAAGGTGAAAAGAAGAAGAATATCGCGATTCGGATAAAAATTTTCGGACGTCACGTCAGGAAAGTAGGGTGAACGAGAAAATAGATTGAAGAATTTTTTCGTTTGTTTTAAATCGACGATTTGGGATGTCGCGAGATACGATCAAGAGCGAGAAAACGACGGTGAACGGTCGTCGTGGTTTCTGTTCGAGAAACTGCATGACCGGCTCAGTGATCTGCGTGGCTTTGAGCAGCTTGGCCATGTTCGTAATTTTTTGGTGTACGAATATCTTCCGTGATTCGATACTTTCGGGGCTAGAGATAAGAAACGGTACATTGATGTTCGACTGGTGGCTACGTCCGCCGGTACGGCCGGCCTACAAGGTCAGAATTTTTAACTACACAAACGTAAAGGAATTCGAGAGCGGCAAGGCGGAGAAGCTGAGAGTCGAGGAAGTGGGCCCATACGTGTACAGGGAAACATTGACGCGGGTGAATCCGATTATGAACGGCGACGGAACGGTGAGCTATCAGGAGAAGAGATCGTTCCAGTGGGAAGGTGGAAGCCCCGACGACGAAATCGTCACCGTGCCCAATGTACCGCTGTTCGCCGCTGTGGCTTTCGTTCGGGACATGAGTTTCGTTGCACGGGTTGGACTCACCGCCATCCTTGGGACTATTCAGGCAAAGCCCTTCGTCGATATACCCGCGGGCGGCTTTCTCTGGGGCTTCGACAATCAAGTATTCGAATTGGCAAAACCCGTAATATCTTGGCAGGAGAACATACCTTTCGACAAATTCGGCATACTCGCCATTGTGAGTACAAATTTCGTCGATTTTTTTTTTCATTCGTTACGGGTCAAAAATTTAACAAGCTTGATATTGTTATTTGCAGAAGAATGGATTGTCCAAGGATCGGATAACTATGAAGACTGGCCAGGACGATATAAACAATTTGGGACTTTTTGAACAATTAAACGGACGAAAGAGTCGTGATGTTTGGGGCGATGAGAAGTGCGATAAGATCGAGGGCACTGATGGCACTATGTTCCCGCCTAATCTCGTGCAAGACCTGAATTCGAGTCTTACGGTCTATTCTCAAGACATGTGCAGGACGTTGACGTTAAAATATCACGGTCACGGAAACGTCCATGGAATGCCGACGTTGACGTTAGTATTCGCTTTTTCTTTTCCTCAATATGGTTCGAGATTAAACAGTACAATTATACTATTATGTGCGTATTTTTGTGCGTCTCGGTGAGTTGCGCACGACAATCAGGATAATGGACACGACGAATACGGTTTGAGAGCGCGGGCCCACAACAACCTGCTGGTAATAATAATAAAATTAATTGAAAAAATTGTTCTTTTTTCTCCGCAGCTACAAGCCACCCATCGACACTATGACGACATCGGCTACCAAAGATAACTGTTACTGTCCCAAGACTAATCCATCCTCACCGAACTCGAAGAGAAGCTGCCCGCCTGCTGGTGTTTTCAACAGTTCAGTATGCTCTTTCAACTTGCCGATCGTGACGTCCTTTCCACATTTTTATGCCGCCGATCAGAAGCTTCTCGATACAATTGACGGTTTAAATCCTCGGGCTCATCTTCACGAATCTGCCATCGAGATTCATCCAGTGAGTTTCCGTAAATCACTTTCTTCGCGTACAAGTGTACTAAAATAATTTGTTTGTTTCTCGAATTTTCAGCGTCTGGGCGTACCGATCAGTGGACACTCCCGACTTCAAATGAACATGGAGGTGAGGACAGCGGTCGGCGTGCCTTTTCTCGGGAAGCTAAAGGACGGTACGATAATTCCGCTCGTCTGGGTCGAAATTACTATCGACAGTGTGCCTCAGTTCATACTGGATGTATTTCACAACGCGTACTTTACCGCCGGAGCTGTCGAAGCGGGTATGCAGTGGACCAGTCTAGTTGGCATTGTCTTCTGCATCTGCAGTGTCATCTGCATGTTGAAGAAAAGTCACCGTGAGCGGCACGGAGGCCTCAGAAGAAACGTGTCCGGTGAAAATCCGCTTATCGAATGATGTTTCGTATTTACACATTTTCAAAGATAATCGATTTTTTTTGTCATCGACAAAAGCATTCAATCTCTCAGATTTATTTACACACAGACCATTCTACGAAATGGATTTTCCCCATTAAATTTATCCGGAAACCGTTCTGTGCAACACATTTTTCTTCTTATTAAGCATCTATTTGCATACGAGATCGATACGAGAGATAAATAATTTCCGTGTGATTAAAGGATTTCAATTATTCGCCAAATGGTAGCGGCATCGAACTGGAGCAGGTCTCCGGTTCGACCCTAATTATCAATCGATCAATCTCCACGTCCGTACTCGAACATCGCACCGAGGTTTCGGTTTTAAGACTGCTAATGTTAAAATCTTTTTCGTTATTAATTTATGTCGCTTAGTAAGTTAAGTTTGTATATGCTGGCTCATCATCATCGATTAGTATTTTATATTGAGCGACATTATTGTTATCCGATAGTGGTACTTGTGTTTGTCCACATGGTTATCCTTCGCGTTCCAATCAAAGGAAAACCAACCAGTCGATTCCGATTTCCAAAGATTTCTGACGCTCAGCTGCAAAAAAAAGGCTGATTAAAAAAAAAAAAAAAAAAAAATCTCTGGAAGTTAGGAATAAGTGTTAGGTTGATGCATCAACCGACCGGTTGGGTTGGATTTTTTAAACGGTTGTACGACAACTTACCGAATCCAACCCAAAGTTATAGTTGAGAATACGATGATGAAAGGCGCAAGCCTGGGTTGATTATTATATATGCATGACGTCTGTTGACAGTTATTGTTATCATTGTTGAATAAATTATTAGAACAATCATTCGTTCATAGTTTGGAGAGGGCGTAGCAACATGGACAATTATAAATTTACAAATTTTACAATTTTTTTTTTTTTTTGGGACATAAAAAAGTTTGATCGCGAAATGGATGGCACGGGTCTGCTTTGCCCCTGTATAAGAAAGTGACGATAGCATTGAACTTGATGACAGTGCCCTTTTTACGGTCTACAATCTATGCTCGTTGTAGTATTTTTTTTATTTAAGGTGTCGATATATTTGACATTGCTATGCTTGTGCAGATCGACGAAGCGAGAGACATTTGACCGTTTGCGCTTGGCATTGACCACAGAATGAATAAAATCAGAATTTTATTTACAATTAAACCTTGAGTCGGCAATTCATTTCGTCGTACTCGTGATAGTCAGCTTTGCCATGATATAACGACAAACCCCTGTTCCATATCACCGATATATTTTAATTATCATTATGTAACCGTCGTGTCGTTAAAGTGGGGAATCAATCGATTTCGGAATCATTCATTGATGCCAGCAGTGGTTCTTATCGCGTCTTCAACTTTTTCATTCGATCCTCGTACGAGACGGATAACCTTTTACCCCGAACGATCACACTCAGGGTCCCGTTCAGAAACTTACTTTGGATAACATAGAACGAGAGAGAGAGAGTGCTGCGCTAGAACGAGTGTCAGAGAAAGAAAAGGCGGTCCAGTTTACGTTATAGAGCCTCCGAAAAGACACGGTTAAAAGTTTTTTCACTGTATATTACCGAAAATACGTTAAACCACGTATTTTTCTGCTAATACAACGGATATCCACGTAAGTCGATTAACTGGTATTGATTCCCGGGATCAGACATAAGTTTAATAAATAACAATTGCCTCGTGCAATACTTTGCCGTGTCTTCTGAACTTTTGTTTTATTTTATATATTTTTTTTTATCAGAATAAAAAAATAATTGTCTCTTGCCACGATTGACTCATCAAAGGGAATCAAATAGATAAGAAGTAAAGATAACGGTAATTTTGTCGAAGAGTAATGACGCTCCAAAGACGTCAGCTACACTGATGTTTATACAAACTATTTGGCATCTTTTGATTTTTATTATTGTACAAAAGTATTTTTACCTAACGCGTAGGCTTTAAAAGTCCCAGGGTCGAGGGACAATCTTCGCTAACAATATTTATAATAAAACATATACACAGAGAAATAATGTAAAATGGTACATTCGATATAATTACATTCGATCGGGAGCTAACCGGGCCAAGATCTAACCGCAATTCCGCATTTGTCATGTGCAATGGGCAAACATATTTGTTTCCGACTTAAAAAAATAAAACAAAAATTGAATTATGGAATTATTGTTCGAAAAAGACGTCAACCAGAGATTAGGGCTTGGTCCAGGTGATTCCCAAACTGGACGGATTACAAGTATTATTATAGATGCCTTATCCACGAAAAAAGATATTACAGCCAAAGAAGATACACGAAGCCAACCATAGCTTACCGTTCATGGGGTATAACAAACTATCGTAACAAACGATTAAAAATTGGATGGATAAACGGGTGCCGAATCTTCCAGTTGTTTCTTAAAATATCTATTTCTAACCGGCTACTTTTAAATTCCTTTCAAAATAGCTTCTCTTTTCCCCACACTTTTAAACACGTATAGTCATTGCACTTATTGAGCGTTATTTCGATTTCTAAAATACACGATAATGATTGTGATTCGATTATTGAAAAAAATATTGATCGCAACAATTTTTTTTTCACAAAATTAGATCGTATTTTATAATCGCCGAAACTTGTCGTCAAGTGACACCGAACGTTTATCATGTTCATCATCGCTGTACATAAAAAAAAAAAACAACAACAATTATCCCACGGGAACCACTGCTATTGGAGAACACAGTGGTACGTTACTCGAAGGCTCGGGTTCTTTTTTTCCAACATCCGAGACGTTGCATCTCTTTGCCCTTATGTTTCGTTGGTTCTATCGTGTCTATTTTGTCTATATAGACAATGTGAATCGACGAGGATATCGATTTCTTACTGTCGTAACAAACGCGAGGGCGGACGATATGATAACGATCAATAACATTCCATGCTGACTTGTCGAATCACTGCGAGATTTCTGCTTTTCATAATACCCACCACCAAACGTGCGTTCACGGGTTTTTCGAATACAAAAGAAATCCGTTCGAAATTACCACCAAGTAATGGAACTTCTGACAGCCACCGATATCATCATATTCTTTTCTACTCTAAACCGACGAGTAGTGCGTTTCGATTTTTTTGTTTTTTTTTTCAAACAAAGAACGAAATAATTAATAAATAATATTTCATCTGTCGTTCGTTTTGACGATGTAAATAAGATGTTCTATATAGAGTCGTTCAATTGTTTCCTGTTAGGGGGAGCTCTACTTTGTAGAACCTTGGAAGCCAGGATTAATATTGCCCTTGTTCGCATTAGAAGGTAAGGGGTTGCTCAAGTGAAGTTTTTCTTGACGCTTAGCCGCTCGTGCCAAGCACATCACCGCACCGATGAGAACGATTATGCCGATAACACCCAATGCCCCTGAGACAGCGGCACGCGCTATAGGAGGAAGCTCCACTGCCATCTTGAGCAACGACGTCACTTCGGTGGGTAGTTGGTCGATGCCCTGAAACAATAAAGACGATTTGGTTCAATGTCGCGCGATCAAACGGAGCGATGTTATTTATTGTTAGGCAAAATTTGAAGGAATAATTTATAAAAGCCGTGTCTTTCATTTCTGAGGATAAGTATGGCAAAGGAAGAAACGAACTTACGTCTTCGAACCACATTATTGGAAAGACGATGTCGGGAAAGGACGCGACCTGCTTGATGTCCCGCACTTGGCTCACCGCAAGATTTATTTGGACGCGTGCCCGCCCTCGCAGAGTGGTCCCCATCGTCGGCTGTACGTCAACAAATAATTGATGCTTCTCCTCGTCGGGCGGTGATACACCGATTACAGCCTCTCGCAACGCGGGATCCGCTATACATTAGAAAAAATAATTAAGTTTTTTCGATGCTGCATCAAATAACTGAAAGAAGAACCGCGCAATTGCTGGCACATACTCCGATTACTGCGCGCGCAGGGTATTTTATTACGGCTGTTTTATTACGGAACTTTTTTTTATCGCCTTACGTTTTTATTATTGTTCCTGGAATATTGAGTTCGATCGAATGATGGATACATCTGATCGTGATACCTTACGACGATCACAATGCTAATCAGACTGTGACACGACTTTGCGCTCCGATCGCTATGGATACACGCTACCGCTCGATACAATAACATTGATGTATTCCAAGATCGACTCGAACGAACGGAATTTCATTATCGGGCTAGTTTTTCAGATCAATAAAAAAAGGCGATCATCTTTTTGTCTTACCGTGCAAAAAGTGAGGGAAGCTGAGCAAAATTGGCGAGTCGTATTGACACTTTGAGGCATTGAACGTTCCCTGCGGTGCGCAAGGTGGTCCTTCAGGACAGAAGCACTGTTGTGCCGCGATTTGATCGGGAGTAGCGAAAACATCCTTGGGTGGAGCAAATCTGTATCCAGGAACTTCATCGGCAGTGATGACCTCCTCCTGAAAATTAACAAAAGCAAAGACGGGTAAGATATTGTCGTCGTTGAGTATATAGCATATACGAACCTTGAAAACAAGAGGCAGAGCTCTGCACAGGTCTTTGTCAAAGACCCTGAGGACCGTGTCCTTCGTAATGTGGGGTGGGAAGATACTTCCATCGCCGCCATAGACGCTGTCGCAGCTGGGGGTCGTCCAGTGACCGAGTCCGCTTTTGCCATTCCACTTGTCCAGCATTCCATACTTGGTGACGTCTGACTGACCGGCGAATATAGTGTAAGCGTCAGCGGTGGTACCGTTCTTTCCGTAGAGCAGACCAAACTGATCGTACGGTAACATCTGTTCCTTCGGCACGACATCCTTGGCGAGTTTTAGAAGTGGGTCGTCGTAACCCCAGAGCAACTGACCAACCGATACCTCGACAAACGGCTTGATCTTCAGTATGTCCATTATCGAGGCCATAGCGAGCCTCAAGAACCGAGCGGCGTGTCGGGACTGACTCGTTGCCGACAACATCGGTATATTCGGCACAACAACGAGATCATCTTCGGAACCAGCCGATAATTCCTATAAATATATTTTCTTGATAATTCAATAAAATTCTCGACAGGATATAATGTGAGGCTTGTTCCGCGTTTCGTCGATCATTCTATACACGATTAAATATATATTCGATAAAACGATAACTCGATTCCAGGAAGGGAATTTCCTCGAAGGCGTTTCGGAAGAATGGAATGAGAAAGCTGCACGCGAGTGACAACGTTGAGTCGGTCATTCGAACTCGGCCATCATCGACTTAGCCGAGTCGACGGAGCGTTGCCACGAGTGATGTGCAAATAACCCGGATGGCCGGAGCATTAATTATCGGCATAATACGGGACCAATGATCGGAGATGCGTATCATTCAATTTCTCCGTGTAACAGTCGTTAAAAGTACCTTGAAACTTTGTCGCTACAAATTGTCCGATGCTGACTACTGACTGTTTATCCAACAACAAGACACGCCTCTAAAATCTCGACTCTAACAACGAACGGTGACTCATAAGATACTTTATTATTAATTTATTCGGCTGTTATCGAGGCGGACCATTATTTTATTCTGCATTCAGTGCTTACGAAATAAACAAACATATAAAATTTTCGTTATGTTTCGATGGCGAGACAAGTTGTCCGCACACTTGCTGACGGACAATAAAAAATTGAAGCCTCACTGGAAAATCCAACAATGCTCGCGCAACACCTCATCACACAGAAATGGTGTCACGTATTGACTCACGATCGCATTGAACATATCCGACGGCGCATCTATCGAACACAATAAACAAACAAAAAAGAAAATCCGTCGCCGCGTCGACGCACGTGCCATGAATTGAGAATGTTCACCGCAAACGATTCTAAGAATGTACGCAATCGCTTCCCGCCTCGCTTCTCTCGTTTGCTTACGAAAATTATGTTGATCCACAACGCCACCGAGAGTAGTAAAATTTTATAATGTATTAAAATAGTATAAAAAAGAAAAAAATAAGTGCGGTGCGAGATCTTACGGAGGAGAAGTAAAATTCCTTGTGTTGCTTGTAGCTGACAGTGTCGTTGCCGTTGAATTTCACTTCGACTTTTTCCCATCGCTGAAGATAGATGTAAGGTCCGAGTTCTTGAAGAATAGGCTTCTCACCGTTATTGAGAAACTCGTCGGCGTTCGTCACATTGTAGATGTAGACGCCGAAGCGGGGCGTTACCGGCGGAGCCCTCCACCATCCAAACGTTCGACCACCGTCTTTTAGTGCGATCTCACTGTTCACCACCAGAACAATCAGTTGGGGAAAGATCACCGCCAACACCGCAGCAATTATAATTAACAGGGCTCCGATACCAACCGCTGCCCCTGAAACGGCAACAATAAATCGCAACAAATAAATTACCTCAAATAAAGTCGAGATGTCGGTCAATGTTAACGCGTTACTATATACAGAACCCGAAGTGTCCATGTTATTATGCAAAAAAAAATTGGAATCTTACAACCCCTGTCAAATGTAATGGATAGAATTTTGCAGCACAACATTGCGATTGCTAATCATACGAACATCCAACTAAGACTCATAAAATCAAGTAGGCGGGACCGGGCCAAGATGGGCCCCCGGGGCGAGATGGACTAGCGAAAAATCAGACTGACGCGGGGCGTAATGGGCCACCCTAAATAAGATAACTAGAAGGCTGCAACGGCGGATCAATGGAGCATGAGCACTACTGACGGGTAGAAGTTGGCAAACTCAAAATGTATGGATAGTACGGGCTAGGGCTGTACAGATAGGCCGGCCTAGCTTGCTAAAATATCTTATCCGGCTAATGGATCTTATAGTTTGGCCGGCTGAGCCGTCTTAACGGGCCAAGCTATATTAGCCGGCTAAGCTAATACTAAAGGGGTTCTCTTGCAATTTTTGGACGAATTGTGTTTTCTTTTTTAAAAATTAACTGCCACGTATTCCGACGTATTTTTGCGCGCTCAACACGAATCCGCTGGCTTTTTTAGACTAAAGTACAATGCGACATTAAGGGGCTCGATTTGATGCTTCGACTTTATACATTTGGCAGGCTAAAATAGCTTGGCCGGCTAAGACGAGTTATCCGGCTAAACTATAAAATCCATTAGCCAGACAAGATATTTTCGCCAGCTAGGCCGGCCTATCTGTAAAGCCCTGGTACAGGCAAAGGGTTAAAAAAAAGTGAAGAATTTGAGGGTAGCCCGTCTCGCTCCAGACAATTTTATTCGGATGCGCTACAAAATTTGAAAATATCATTGTTGGATGACAAACAATAAATTATGCTTTCGACAGCGTTGTAGCCGCATTATTTGCTTAGGGGGCCCACCTCACCCCGGTCTCCCCTACCGATTGATGTAATATGTGGACGATAGGACCCATGTCGATAACATCTAATTAAGAATCATTATATTTGTTTTTCTCTTGTCCAATACGTCCGATAAAGATTGCCTTCTGGAAATACACGTGATAAAAACTGACCGAGATAATAAACGGCCGTTCCAAGCAACGATTTTATAACGATTATAGACGCTTGAACAATTTACATATAACAACCCCGGAGGCGGGCTTCTCCGTAGGTTTTTGTGACACAGCATATATGTTATATAATACATGGTGCAGGTGTCAACTCGAACGCTTCTCCTCTTAGAGGCTTGAAGTTTTCCTGTGGCTCATTCCGAGTACGACACGCACGTCACACTTAAGCATCTTCGGACATATGAAACCACAGCGATAATAATAGTGGCGCATTATCTCGCCTCGTCAATTGCTAATAATTAAAACGAATGAAACTGAATTTTTCACGACAATTTTCGGATAAAGGCGGAAAAAAAAAACTGTCGGTAGAAGTGCGGTGAATGTGAGGTTTTTTTTTCTTCTTGAATTTGTTAGAAATCATTCGTTAAATTTTTTTTTATTTCATTGGATTCTTTCCATTCACATTGATTTTTTGTAAAAAATTTCTTTTTTTCTCTATCGAAAAGTTTTTAAAAATTCGGCAGTGAATGACGTGTCACGTTCTGCTCCGAGCGTCTCGCATACACGAGAGAACGAAGCGTTCATATGTGACTTTCAAAGAGGCCTCCCCTCGGTAGACGTGCCAATATGGAAGAGTACAGGGTACAAGGACAGCCAGAACTGCGAATCACCTTCAACTATGGAGATCCTTGCACTGTCATATATTTTCAGAAACTCGTTAACTCGATTGCCGGTATCGTTTAGTTAAAGGCAATATGCTATATATATATATTTTTAACGCAGATGTTGCTTCGACGTCGTATGTCCACTTTCTTAATTCCTAAACAACCTTACCCAGTTGATGCAGCCGACATACTTCGGACATTTTCGTAGGGCGTTCGAGTCTGTACGGATTCATTAACGATTTAAGCTTTTCGATGAGATTGCAAAATTCGAGATTTACATTAAACCGACACGACGGGATCATTCATCAGATAGCCTGTAGAAATGCTCTAAATCGCATATATTTGCACGCGTATAAAAATAAAAAATATGTTAACCTTCACCTCCGACGATAACTTGGATTTCTTTTCTTCTCATAGATAAAGTCAGCGCAACCTAAGCATGAGATTGCGTTACATGATTTATAACGTACACGCTGGAGAACGTGGATCATTAAAAAAAAAAAAATTGAACATTTGCGAAAAATTGATTTTGTTTACATGAACAAGGATTCACTCGTGCGTGAAGAAAATGGTGAGCGAAAAACGATTCGCCATTTGAATATATCGCAATAGGTAGTTATACTGTTGGTTCACAGGTTCGTGTTAGTGGGGTCGCTTTCTACAGTGCGAGGAACATTGGAACGCCACGAGTTTTTTCCGGAAGTCCGTATAAGAGTAGTACTCCACATCGCTTTTCCCATTTTTCCGCTTTGTAACTTTTCACGCTTGCGTTTCGCGATTAATTGCGATATTGTCTGTTCTAGTTTTATGTGCTATCCGAGGCGATACCATTCCATTATGCCTGGCGATTGTTTGCCATGAAAATGTGAAATCCTTTGTAAACACATGCAAAATCACTGAATCGATGTTAACAATTCAGGTAATATGATAAATTATCATTGCATGAAAGCAACTCGTCTCCCCAAACATTGTCTACTGCATAGCCAGCAAACGACCTGCCGACGACTTTGTTTACGGCAGGGACATAAAATACCCTTTGTGGGCCTCACACGGAGGATCCAGCAATCTAAAGTGCTAAGGGATGAGGCAACTCGCATCGCCGAGCTAGCGGGTCCCTAAAGCGTGAACTTCTCTGCTGAATATTCTAACTTGTACCCGATTATATAATTTGGCGACCAATATACGATTTTATATTCTCCACAATGGTCTACGGTTTCATAGAGTCATAATATGTACAAAAATGTCCTTACTTCGAAAGTACGACGTAGCATCCTCTATGAGGAAGCAAAACAACAACGACCGAACAACAACGGTCACATAACTCCGAGACTAACGTACCCCGATTTTCCATCTAACGATGTCTATAATGATGAAAGTATGGTCAGCGATTGCCAAAGAACATACGCGATCGCATGGAATCGCATCGGAGAGACGGTAGGTTGCTATCTGTACGAGGTCGCTCGGTACAAGTTTTGTCCCCTACGCATGATACGACCTCGATAAGTGAAAGTCGATGGAGAAAAATTCAAGACAGAAAATTTCGTATAGACGAGATCATCGAATCCTGCGACTCCTCACTTGTCAGAAAAACAATTCTGCTAAAAATAATGAAAATCGTGAGTTTCAGCCGTGACTGACTATATATATAGTGTCATGGTCGATCCATGAAACTCGACGACCTCGAGTCTGATGGAATTGTTATTGGAATACCGCTGTCCAAGATCTCCCGCTATCGGAGAGATTCTTGGAGTTACTGGAAAGGTCGAGTCGGTAAGGTAGCTGCCCTTCACCGACTGCGAGATCGAAGCTGCAAAATTGACATTATTTTAATCCAATCGACTTGGCCGTGGACCATAATCGAACGGTGGACCCTAAGTGTCATTGATCTCTCGCGAAATAATTGACTTTGCAGTTCGAAGCGGCTATGGATGCGTACCCGAATTAGTTTTCACTTCGCGAACGCGCGCTTTCACTTTGCCGCTCGAATCGGCACTCATTTTATATCCACGGTGTTTTTCACCCACCAACGACTTCGACGCTCTTGCTGATGGCCGGCGAACAATAGCAACGTATTTTTAATTTTTTTTTTTTTTTACCTCATAGTAGATGGATAGATGGAACTACATGGAAAATTAAGCGGAGAAAATTTAATTTAAAAAAATTCAATTACGTCCCATACAGAAAAAAAAATGGTTGTTTATTCGATATACGGAAGAAAGAGCTATAAGATTGGAGACGGTACACTTGAGAATATCGCCATTACCATTAGAATATGTGTGGTCTTAATGGTCAAGTAGTAGTTGAGCAGAAAAATACTATCCGCAACGAGGAAGAAGGGACACGCACGTGTGGGTAAGGATCAAGGCTGAGATCGATAAGAGTCGAACAACAAAAAAAAAAGTTAATCACCCATCCTGCTCGATTCTAATCGGGCCAATAGCATCGTCGCGAATCGACTTTTTTTCTTTTCTTTTTTTTTTTTGCATCGTCGATGTATCTCCCGCTAATAAATGATTTATAGACGAGATACGGAGGTCACTCGTTATACGTTAATATTCGCAATTAGTCTGAATCACGTTGGCCGTCGCTACTGAGAAGAAGACGCAAAAAACAAAAAAAACAAAAAAATGAGAGATCTGATGTATCGATTTGGAATACATAAACGATTGAACTGGCATCGGTAGGATGACATTTACTTGTTAAAAGCCGTCTTTGCAGTCTGACACTTTGGCGAGTTAGAAAACAGCCCAAACCGTAGTCCACTCTTTCCTGCTTGAATATACCGATCACATAATATGACCGCGTGCACGGTTCATTTCTATTAGACGACCGGATGCACGGGATGTTTCGATGGCGTAACCGGCATGGAATTCGGTTAACATGCGTCAAGAGGCAAACATACGCGGAGAATCGGTTTCGGATCGGACACACAACGCGGGCCGATCGGCAATGTAACGACGAGCAAGAATCACGAATGTATTTCTCAATAATGAAATTTGCAGCGTCGACCGGCTCATTGCCCAGTGGTGATTGGCCAACGATCGAGTGTCGTAATTTCGAATCAATTATGCCAGGCACAATACCGGCGACACGCACCGCGACCTTATGAATTCCTGGCCGCGAAACGATACTCGGATTTCGAGACTCCTGCGGACAGTCTACGAATGACCGGGGTTCCTTCATAGGTCTTTCAAGTTTTTATAAAAACTTACTCGATCGCATTATGCTGCGTAAATTTTGATGGGTCAAGTTCCGATCCGAACAATTTCTCTCTGTTTGGAACCCTGCTTGCATCAATATTTTGTAAAAGGATATTTTTACCTCCGATCCCAAGTAGAAGTTACCGCGTAAATCAGTAAACTTTCAAATGTCATTCGTCATCGGTAACAGAATACATTAATTAAGCCCCGCGTACAACTACTTCACGACAAAACGTAACAATGTTCCGCTTGATTTTTGTCAATCTTTTTATTTATTTTTTGGGTCGACGAGACTGATTAATTTTGTTTTCACCTGCTGTTGCAAGCAGATGAATGAAATCAATTCCTGTAAACAGGTTGGTTCATAAATTGTGGCTTTATTGCATAAAAATGGAGTTTTTAACGAGGCCAGCTGCTCTTTAACAAGGCGAACGAGCTACTGTCGGCTCACCTTGACCACGTATATCTCCATAGTTCATCGTCTGTTAGTTCTCTCGTTCGTTATTCGAATAACGCTGGAATGTTCCATAATCGTTAAAAAAAAAAAGTATATATATATACGAACTACCTATAAAAATAAAGAAATAAACTTAAATCGCGAAGATTCCTAAAAAAAAAAAAAACATTGGAAACAAACACTGCCCAACGAAGGGGTAAAAATTGTAATTTTTACGGTTCTTCCGTACTTCGCACGTTTAGCAGAGATAAAGCGGGAATTGTGAGAAAACTCACAGTAAGTTTCTTTCAACGAGCAATATGAAATTTAAAAAAATCGTGTGACATCTCGCTGTTCTTGTCATTAACATTAACTTTTGTGTCTTTTGTGTTGTTTGCATGAGGCTCTACGCTACACCCAAGCAACTGAAGCGGCTGAGAAACCACACCAATTTGCTTCTCTTCTTTCTTTTCAGCTAATTCGAGTGAAGAGGACTTTCTCCCCTTCGCGTTTTCTTTTCCGACGAGGTCTCGCACAAGAGACGAAAATCATATTGTTTGGAGCGTTTTTTTTCCTCGTCTTCGGGAAACAGTTAATGCACGCAAAACACGTATATCAACATTGCCGAGCAGGCTCGACCTGCACCATGCGCAGCTCGACTTGTCATGTTTGATTGTGCAGGTTGCCTTTTCAACATTATTTCAAGACATACAATTTATTATATTTTATTATTCATTAAAGCCTTATTTATTTATTGCCGCTTCGAAGGAATATTTTAACCGGAATAACGCCTACAAACATATACGCTACGTGTTACGAGGGGAATAAGAATAAAAAGTTTGATATTACTAATTATTCGTAACGATGGTGGAAAGTTACTGGTAACGACACCGTTACGTACTCGAGACAACAGCATCTGTATAGGAAACGTCACTTTCGGCGTTCCAATTCTCACCCCGTACGGCAATCTATTCCCACGCGCGTACCGCGATAATATTGTACGTTTTGACAATGCGTCAACACTTTCCTGAGAGAGCAAGCGAGAGATCCGTCGGCGCTGCGATGAAACAAACGCTTTCTAAAATAAAGTATAGTGCACAGTGAGTGAAAAACTGACCGTGCCTCGAAAAACTCAAATCGTAATATTGTATCGTTCCTCTTCCCAGCGAAAGTCCGGACTCGGGTCGTGGGATAAACTAACATAACTACCATGGAATTACCGAAAACCTTTTAAATTCTCTACGAAGGTGGGTAAAAAAAATGTCGAAGGAGCGATGTGCGTTGTTTCGCCAAGTTTCTTGACGTCACTTCCGTTCGTAGCCGGTCGGTGTTTATGCAGCGGGCCAATACATCGACGTGGCTTTTAAAACAAGTAGCCACTTATATACCTGTGCAACGACGAACCCGCTGATCTCTCTCGAAGCCGAGAGGCTCGTGTTCGGCACAACGACCAGACGAAGGTATGCGGTATAATTCTACACTCGCCTTTCGCCTTGAAACTTAACTAGAAAATGTACAATGCATGGACGTATGCCCAGAGTAACCTTGAGAATGCGACGAGGAATTTGGGGCTTTTTGCAAAATCAAGTACACGAATTTGTGACGAAAAAAATTACAGAATGACAAACTCTCCGAGTCCTGAATGCGTTACCTCATTATATTGGTGCGTTAACCTTTTATAAGTCACACACCGCCCGTTTAAACCGTTTAAGAGTGGGAATAGAGGTGTGACTTATGTAGGGTTACCAAGGACACGTGCGACGGGTTGATCGATATACATATTTTCAAACAAGTGACAATGGTCAAACACCGAGACGACATTGGCTGTCCCCGTTTTGTTATCAGTTTTTCTGATATGAGAAACAGGTTGAGCTGGTCTGTCTCGTTTTACTTAAACGACCATCGGTCGTTTATCCTAATTTTCACATTCATGTTGTCTTTAATTCGACACATTTCAATTTTAAGATTGATGAAAACCGATTTAGGGCATCTTCCGACAACTTCCAACGCACAGTAGTACCGAGCGCAACTCCTACAAAATAAACAGTTCCGCCGATGAATCCTGAACGAGATAGAATTTCGTAAAAGATCTTTTATTTATTTATTTTTTTTCGTAATGACACGTTTCGAGATAAGAGTACATACCATTAACTGCAATAACCTAGAAACTAGATGTTGATGCTAAGAGGATTAGACGCGAGCTACGCGGGGAGTTCGTTGTTACGACAGGAACTTTTGCAAGAACAAAAGCTGCGAGGAAAGTTGTAAACGGCGGTAACGTACCTTGAGAAACCCCTGCTAAAGTACACCGGCTCGTTAAACAGTTTTACCTGCCGGAAAAACTGAGATCCGTTGGAGATCAGGTGAAACCCTTAATAAAATATGATAACGGACATGATCCAAGCGCATGTCCGAAAACTTACGGGGTTCGAGCATGGCTTTATCTTCGTAATGAAAAAAAGAAAATCAATGTAATTTCATGAGATTGTCAGTGGGTTACGGATGAAAATAAAAAAGAAACCCGGATAGGTGTGCGAGTAAATAAGTGCAGCGGTCCGTTGTGAATGAGCTACCTCGCGACAGTGACTCTCATTTATCATTAGGCAAAGAAAACTGGAAGAGCCAGTAGCGTGTGGCGACGGGTTCGGCGAGTGCTGCACGCGGGAATGGCCGATGATGGAATGCAGCGTGTGATCGTACCCTCGCCGGGCGGAATGGCTGGCATCGTCACCACGGTTGACCAGCCACGGTTGAACGGCTCTCCGCGTTGACGCGCATCTCGGGCACGCAATCAACATAGTTCGCGGGCATGTATATCTTACGTTTGTTTCTTTATTTGTTTGTTTTTCTCAATTTTCAAGAATCCAGTTTCCCTACCAATCGCTGAAAACGATTCCGCTATTGTAGGTACTGTCCTGATACGATTCTGTAAAAACCATTTTCCAACCGGAAGTGACGTCATGCGGGAAATACGTCACGTACGGTTGGAAGAAATATATTTTCAAACCAGAAGCGACGTATTTCCGATAAATCTTCGCAAATCTGAATTTTCCGGTTTCTAAATTGTAGCCCGCGACTCCGAGCCACAACAATCTGCTAGGAAAGTACCGATAATAAAACCTACCGATATTAAAAATTTAAAAAATCATGCAATTTTAACGAGACATTTAGATAAGTGAGAATTGATGTACGCGTACTTGAAAACATTTGTGAGAACTGTTGTGGCTCTGCAGCGGGTCAACACCGAAACGAGCGAGATTCGGTCAAGCGTCAAGGAATTGCTTATAGATAGAAAGTTGCCGCGTTGCGCGGGTTAGTGGTAAAGGTTTAGCAACCGAAGCCCGTGGAACGTACGCCGTCCATGCACCAGTATTACCAGCACTACATCTAACATTCAACTTTTATATACCTGCCGTATGATTGGCTTATTAGACGCTCTAGGTTTTGTACTGTGTGCGCCTGGCTGACGTCGCTCATGCTCGAATTCCACGTCAAAAGTAAAAATATAAAGAAAACGTAACCGTCACCGTCCTTCGTCAATTCCTAACAATGGATGCAATCAATTTTATCGACGGGTTTTTGTTACGGCCTTCGGGTACAACCATTTTCATCTGTATCCTCTGCTCTCCGGACTCCGCGAACAAATTTTGAATCGAAAATACTTTGACGAATTAACAGGAGGACATACTGAACGCAGCGAAATATTACCAAATATTATGATTTTCAATAATCATCGGGAAAGGATGTCGATAATACCACACGTTTTCTTTGCCAACAATATGAGATAATTGCCAGTTGATTTATTTCATTACCGTCGATATTGCGCGACACCGGTTCATCGTACTCGGAAGAGGAGCCTATCGGCAAAAGTTATGTAAACGTTTTTTTAACATACGTGTGTACGAAATGCTTTAGTCATTTCGCAAACAGATGTTGACTAACATTTTGAAACGTCGTCGTTTCGCCTCACGATTTTACCGTGTTAAAGTACAGTATCATTTGGCTTCTTTCTATCGCCGTAAGTGTAACGACAATGCATTTCCTTCTATCTATTACTTTGCTCTAAATTCATTGATACTCGCGCTAAGTGTGTCAAAAGTAAAAATGAAGAGATCGGCAATTGACCCAAAATGAGATCCGTGTCATACAGTTGTGTGTGTGTGTGTGTGTGTGTGTGTTTTATGTTTTTTTTTTTTATAGAACCACGTATCTTATTACATTGATAGGCAACTGCAATTTGCGAGCTACATTGAAGTGGATACGTAAGGTTCGTACGCTCGATCCACGGTCGCGTTACGTGTCCGAGTATTCGAGATACCCGGCGGATAATATCCGTCCGTTCCACAATCCTCGGGACTAGATCTTTATCCTTTCCTCGCATGTTTAACTCGTATACCCACACAGCATACGAGTAGGCACGCTGGAATTGAGCGTTAGTAGGACGTCAACATCAGAGTCGGTCGCAGCGTCAATCAGCTAGTAACTAAACTGAACGTTAGCATGTATAGTAGCGACGTCATTGCTACGAGAAGAGACGGACCATGACGCGAGGTCGTTTCGGTCGGTGAAACCTCGTGGTCCCGGGTCCACGTGCGATGCTGACCCTTGTTACTGTTATGTGGATTTTGTCGATCACTTTTATTATGCTACATCTATATCGATACCCACAAGTACTTAGCGCTCCAGTGCAACGAGCGTTACCTAATCGGATCGGTGCTGCATACATTTCCGCGTCTCAAACACAAATTACTTTTATCCCATTAACTTCTCTGGCCGTAGGAAATAAAAAAAGATTATTAAAAAGAAAAGTTCACCAGAACCATCGTCTACAAAAAGATTAAATTATTATTGCCTGGGCAACGAGAATACCGACGGCAATTATTTTCATCCATTTTCATCATAGATTTAAAGAAAAGTTTGTTCAATGTAGAGATTTTTTGTTAATAACATTTATGTTTCGTTTTTTTTTAAATTCTTTATTTCGCTATGAGGAGTTGAATATTTAACTCTTTTCCGACCGCAATTTCCTTCCTGCAGCTCGATCAGGTTATTCCAATGACATACCGACTTTCACTGACATGAGATAACCCGTATGAAACGAATCATATCATGACATAAGACTCGAATGTTACTGCTTCGCACAAATATCGACTTTCGAGTCGTTGCCCCAAAGTACAGCTGATCGCTGATTTACAAACGCAAGGCTTGCCGAATAAACGAACAATCGCGTCAAAATCACTCATCCACAAATTCTCCGTGTTCGAAGATGTTGCAAACGATGCGGGAATAGAAGGGGAAATAAAATTTGATAAAAAAAAAAAAAGGGATAAACGGTTCTTGAACAGCTCGGAAATATATGTCCCGCTACGAGCGAAAGGGTATATTCGAACTGACTTATGTATTCCCGACACAGGAAGTATTAATGATAATCAATTTGTGAGAACGTTATTCGTATCTTCCTATTATTACGATGCGGAGTTATAATTTTGCGCAGTTATACCGATACTTGTGGTATTTTACGGATGACTTTATACATTAACAAATTCGATTGATCATTGAGAGACAAAAAAACACGTCGCACAGATGCTTCGATATCTATCGGATCCGCCAGTTAATAATCGACCTCGATTGACCAATCAGTGGTTCGTTAGACTGAAAACCCTCCACGTGCATCGAACGAAATTGTTTTTCTGCACGTCCAGTTGAACGTAACATTTGTACCGGTCTTCGCCGAATCGCAGGGAAAACTCAAGGCTACCGTGCGGTAAAGGTGTTGGTAAATGTTTTTTTTGTTTTATGTCCCAGTAAGCTACTTGTTAAATGTTTTATTATGTCCCAGTAAGCTACTTACAGCTATGTACAAGCGATACAACCCGACGATAAGGATGAAGCAAGCGCAAAAAAAAAAAAAAAAAAAATCAGCGCGGAAACGCTGCATAGTATGGTATAAGTAGTTATGTATGAACTTACACCATCGTCGTAAAAATCCACCCTGAAGCTTGGCACAAATTCCACGATGAACCCTCATCTTCGTCGCTTATGTTCTAGAATCACTCGTCTACCGGAAACTCCCTCGATCGACTCGTCGATCGATTTCTCTCAATACGGTGATTCGACGATTCTCGTGTACATCTACGTATAACGTTTAAATTAATGAACGTGTTTCTTTTTCGGAGGTTATTTTATCCGTCGAGCGCCGAACTGGATTCCCCCGAGGAGGACGAGTATCGTACAAGTCGCACGCGATTCGCGGTTAAACGTTAGCGACTACATCGACTCTGTTGAGCAGGAGAAAGTCGACGCCAAGTATGCCGCCACGGTGACGAACGAACGGAGAAACGAACGCACGAACTACGTAAGGGTACCTGTGAGGAGTCAGGTCGTAGAGTTTTTCGCGGCTGTGAACGGTTGTGCAGTAGAGTAAAGTTGCGATCGGTGATTGCCGGAATTTTTACGAGGCCCGGCTTTTAATTCCAGAATTCCCCGTTGGCGAGATGGATTTCGGCTTCTCACAACGTTATCCCGATGGTTTAGGGACGGTTCGATTATAATTCGCCCGGCTCGACAGACGAGATCCTCCGTCAGTTGCACGTTTCCCAATCGGCTGTGTATTGTTTTCGTCGCTATCTCGCCTGCCTCGGCAAAACATTCACCGATCGATGTCGTGTTTACGACGGCTTTTACAATTTTTTTTTTTTTTTTTTTTTTTTCAATAATGTTTTGCCGCCGATCTTGCGACGAAAGATTTTTGGTGGCGTATTCGTGCAGCCGTGCGCGAGGAAACGATCGGTACGATGTCGGGGCCGGCACTAAGGTGCTCGCTTTGGCCTGCTCACAGGCGCGAGCTCGCAACTCAGGTGAACGATTTATTATTGCCCCCACCAGCCTGGCCGACCTTTTCTCTCCTGCTCGTGGCGGTGGGGAAAAGTTGCCAGCCCCTCCTTAACTCGAGTCTGCGAGCTCCTTCCACTCGATCCTCCCATGCTCCTCGTCCTCCGTGCAAGCGCGTCATGGCGTACCTCAATTATATTTCCCACCTCTGTAATTAATTCCTAACATTGTCGTTGCGAAAATTCGACCTTATTATCGTCTGACTGCAACGACGCGTACTCGAAATATTTTCCGCTACTTTCGCCGAAAAAGTGGCTCCTCTTCTCCAGTAAAAGTTTTTTTCGCCCCCTTTCAACCCCCCCAGTAGACCCGACCACTGCGAAAATCACTGTGTTTTCACGGTGGTTTTATGCAAAAAGTTTACGAAGTATTTTGTCGGAACCGCTACGCTAACCACCGCTCCACGAAATTCGTTTTTTATGAGTGGTGGTGTCGTCGGTGGTGACGATGAAATAACCCACCAGTCACAGAAATTTCTTCTCGCGGTGGTTAACACGTGTATACAAAAAAAAAGTTTGGTAATATTGGGAAAAATTAGGTTGAAGTATGATCATGAATGATATCAATTTAGGATACATTACTGTATTACGCATTTCGGAGAAAGAAAAGCCTTCCGACCTAAAAAGTTGAGCCCGAACCCGGGATTATTTGCATGCTACGGTGGTACGTTAACGCTACGCTACCGCCTGTCGAATGTAGCAAAAATGGTCGTATCTGAAGTGAATGGACAATGAATGTTTTATTTACCTATTTTTAAGATTTTACACTATTTCTCATAGTACATGCCCTGATAAGCGCGTATCGTACTGGAAGGTACTTTATATGAGTCGTATGTATCGTTTCTTTTTATTAGCATTTATGTATGTAAATTACATGTAAAAATAAATGCTAATAAAAAGAAACTTTGCATAGGAGTCATATAAATAACCTTTTCTTTTCAGTAATAACTTTACTAAATACATGAATACATGAAAGTTTTCATTGTACATTCGCTTCGGATCGAAGAAAAACTTTTGCTACGTTAAAAATTTTGCTAGTAACGATGAAAATTCAATTTATAGGCGGTAGCACGACGTTAGGGTTTTAGCCTAACATGCGCAAGGTCCCGTGGATTCGAGCTCAACTTTAGATCGTTACGTTTTAATTTTTTCAAAATGCGCAATATAGTATCCGAATGTATTCTACACCGAAAAAATTAATGATGATAATTCAAACCAAATTTTCAAATGTTACCAAACCTTTATTTTGGTGCATGCTTAGCAACGTATGTAAAAATTGGTATGATGGGAAGTATATTCCGTAATTTCCGCCGTTAAAACCACCATTTGATACGGGTATCGTGAAGCGGTGATTTGCGTAGTGGTTTCTACGGAATGCTTCGTAAACTTTTTGCACAAAACCATCGTGATTTCGAATTTCGTGGTTCGGTCGGTGACCGAGTCTAGTAGGGCCGTAATCAAGGAAGAACAGAGGGTGAGGAAGATGTTCGATGATTAATCTCGACGTTGCGCAACCGACTTGATGATTATACTATGTAAGCGCCGCGTCTTGTGAACGACTCTTCGGAGAGAGTACGTGAAAATTATTGTGAAAGTGAAGGGTACGTATATGCGCTATATATTCTACCTGGCGATGCAATGCTAATAAAATTACGCAATAGCGAACTATCGCTCGCTATTATCCGGTATGAATTTGCTGAGAGCAAAGTGTAAGGTTTTGTAATAATTGTGGTATCGCACGGGAACGCAAGGAAGAATCGAAGCTACGATCGAAATGATCGCTGCGTTTTTTTCGTGACGATGGAAAACTGTCGCCGATAATATGTGCCATGAACATGACGTTTTAAGGCCATTACAGGGCCTTATTATAGTCTGACACGGGGCCACAATGCGACTTCTGTTATTAGAACGTTGGCGTTAATTACAATGGTCGAGGCGTCACTTGCGGTCCGCCCGAGAATTTATCACGCGATCGTCGATGAAGCAAAAACGTAAACGTGTAAGACGAAAAGACCGCGGCGAATTTATAGAGGACAACAATATTTTGTATTGGCCGAAGATTTTTTCGCATGCTCTTTCTTTACTACGCGTATTTTGTACCCGTTGCTTTTACTGCTTGTTGTTTTTTTACGTCATATCATATACTATCCTGAATCCGGAAATGCCTTTCGCTATAATTGCTTTCCTTTGCCAATCCATTACCGATCACCAGCTTTGTTAGGAACCCCGATAATGGCTCTTGTATAATATTTTTCACGACGAGTCCGAGATTATACGAGAGAAAAATATCGAAGAGTGATTACACGTGTTTACGTTTATGACGGCGAACGTAAGTGACGATGATGAATTATGCATTGCGCTGTTTCTTGCTCCAAAGCAAATTCTCGCAGTAGCCAGTTCCAGGAAAAGTACTAAGATCAAAGTCATTTATACGATATGAAAATTCAGGCGACCGTCGCCGAGACACTAAGACTGATTTATGCAAAAAAAAAAAAAAATCATCTGGTGGATACTCATTTATGATTCTGAAATATATTACGCAAATAAATTGAAAGCCTGCCTGAGCTATGAACCCACCGAAGCAGGCTCCATTGACAGCGTTATACTCGACATTAGAACGACCGAATACATTATTCTGGCAAACATTGCCTGAAACAATGTCATTGAGTGAGCGATAATTCAGCGAATTCATTTTCTTTCCGGGAGTCTACGACCCCTTTCACCGACGACGATAGAAAATATTCGATAAAAACTCTGCTCGATATGCATGTAGGAATATCATTTTCAAGACTTTCCATTAAAGTTTTACTTGTCAAGAACGGTCATCGAATCCGTCGAAGTCTTCCATTTATTATATAGACGGACAGATTGATGTAATTAATCCATGAAAGCTTTACTTTCATTCGCCGTCGATGCCAGCTACTGGAGAGTATATTCGCGACCCGGCGACGTTTCTTGTTGTAATATACGCGCGCATGCTATATATTTTATGATCATGCTTGATCATGCTCATTCCTTCCAGTATATCTAACAGCTACTCCTAGTTATTCGTATTATGCAATGAAATTTGCATGTCAACCTCGACGAAGATATGTTCCGCTGTATAGAACGACTAATTTCCGGCCACATAGTCACTGCAAAAATTGTACTTGGCAGAAGTGCAGGTTCACGGATACGAATTTCAAGACAAATTTTTTGGGACGTTTTATGAATAATAAAGCGATTATTATTTTGCAACCCGATACTCACGAATCTCGTAGTTCTCGACACTCTGCTCACTCCGCAATATATTTGTTTTGTTCGTATATCTCGAGATAAAGTGGTTTCTTAAAGCAAAGTGGGGAGCAGATGAAACGAAAGCAGGCGACGAATTAATTGTCTTACCTGTCGTCTCGGAGATTGGTATTGCGAAGCGAAACGAGACAAGTGTAACTGTTGACTCGGTTTCCTGTGGCTGATTGCATAATATTATCGCGTTCCATTGCCAGTGTAAGCCTCGTCGAACATCAAACCGCATTGTTCATTGAGAGTTTGTTATTCGAGGCATTCTTAAAAAAATGTCAACGTTGCAAAATACTGAAACACCGTCATACGAACTATCGTTGAACGGTACTTTTCTTCGCCGCAATGCAACTCTTCCGGCCGGTTCGCTACCGGTCTCGGTACGCCTTCAGTTGGTATTTCAAATTACTTTAAGACCGTGTTAAACATGTACGGGCGAAAGAGAAGGAGAGTAATGGCGCTTACCGCCGAAAACAACGCGAAGAATGTTTCGCATCTTCTCAACCAAGGGAATAAACATCAAGGAAGTAAACACTGTTTTTGATAAACGACGAAGTAGAGACGGAGAAAAATAAAAGGTGGCTTTGTACCTCCGAGCTACGGCACACGTATACGCAACTATATATTCTTGGATGGACGCAGCGTCCGGTATTACGGGCATGCATGTCGCCTCAATAATGTAATGGTCATTGCGCAAGCATTGAGGAATATTACTGGAATTAAGATGCTGGCCGCGTAGGAGTCACCTGTCGATGTCGTTCTCTCGATTGCACTTTATGAATGTTTACTAGATCGATTCGTAGCTTCTGTCTAGAAAAAATATCTTTTTGATGAAGATCGTTATTGTAAGCATCTCGTCAGATTGTATCAATACTTTGACACAATCCGAACTTGGATCTTTTATGTTAAAAAATAAACAAGTGGATACATCGAAATGTAAAACGCCGTTATCCGTTGAACACAGGATGAACAATCCTTTGTTAAAAAGGTCTTAATTACACGAAGATCAACTGTATTAAATAAATGGAATCGTTTCATTTTCTATATATTCTTCGTAGACTTAATTTTTTTGTTGTTGCCGTTACGCCGACAAGGTTACTTCTCTACATCTGATCCCGACGCTATTAATGTACAAGATTCGCGAAGGCTCGGGATAGCTTGATAACCGGTACTATAGACGAGCGATCTTTCTATCGATCGATCTCCCCGAAAACGACATCGAGGGTACCAATGATAGCTACTATGTCAGCGAGCATATGTCCGGGACCCATAGCTTGAAGGGCGGAAAGATGAGGGAAGCCGGGCGCCTTGATCTTGCAACGGTAGGGTTTGCTGCTCCCGTCGCTGACGAGATATACTCCGAATTCGCCTTTCGGCGCCTCGATCGCGGTGTACGTCGCACCAGGTGGAACTTGGAAGCCCTGACTGAAGAGCTTAAAGTGATGGATGAGAGCCTCCATGCTCGTCTTCATCTCATGACGACTCGGTGGTACGATCTTCATGTCGTCGGTCTTTATTTCACCGGTAGGCATATCATTCAGACACTGCATTATGATGCGCAGAGATTGTCGCATCTCCTCCATGCGGCATAGATATCTATACAAAATGCGGGCAAAAAATGGGTCAACGAAATTTTAACGAATCGTTGTGTACTTGAGGCAATCGTTTTTACCTGTCGTAACAATCCCCATTAATTCCAATCGG
Source organism: Amblyteles armatorius (assembly GCA_933228735.2). NCBI lineage: Eukaryota > Metazoa > Arthropoda > Insecta > Hymenoptera > Ichneumonidae > Amblyteles > Amblyteles armatorius. Next base: position 20,707,088 of record OW121689.1, on the reverse strand, counting down.
CACGTCGAAGTCAACGAGATCGTACGCATCGTAAGGGGCGGACTTTCTTATGTCCCATTTAATACCTGAACCACGGAGCATGACGCCGCTAAAGCCCCAATTCAACGCGTCCTCGGACTTGACCACTCCTATATCGATCGTACGATGTTTCCAGATTCGGTTCTCCGAGAGAAGATCCTCGACTTCGTCCAGTCTCTCGGCGTACTTGGACGCCCACTCGTGAATGTCGTCCAGCAGACCCAGGGGAATATCGAGGGCAACGCCTCCCGGTCGAATGTACGCGGCGTGCATGCGAGCACCGCTTACACGCTCGTAAAATTCCATCATCTTTTCGCGTTCCTCGAACAGCCAGAAAAACGGAGTCATTGCACCCACATCCAGAGCGTGAGTTCCAATTCCCATTATATGATTCAGAATCCGGGTAATCTCGCCGAAAAGTGCTGTGTAACGAATAAGATTCAGCTTCAAGCTTATAAAAATGTAATGCAACATCGATCGATCTCACGGTGGTAATTTAAAATTCCCATAAATAAAAATGATTAACGCAGCTGAATTAAAAGAAACATGAAATATTTCTTAAGGATATCTAACGAAAGAGAGGTATACTGACTGCGAATATACTTTGCTCGAATAGGCACTTGGATGTTCAATAGCTTTTCGATGGCCAATGAAAAGCACTGTTCGTTGCACATCATGGATACATAATCGAGTCGATCGAAATACGGCAATGCCTGCATGTACGTCTTATACTCTATGAGCTTCTCAGTGCCGCGATGCAAAAGACCGATGTGAGGATCCGCGGACTTGACGATTTCTCCATCAATCTCCAGCACCAAACGTAAGACTCCGTGGGCGGCGGGGTGCTGGGGCCCAAAGTTAATTTTCAAATTTTTAACATTTTTCTCAACGGACGGCGTCGTAGCTATCGGTGGCATAGTCCATCTGACACCATCCGTAGGATAGAGGACCGGGCCATTGAACCACTTAAGGTATTCCGCATCAGGATACCAAGTGGCTGTTCTCTGCTGGCTGCAAGATTCGGTAACACATGTCAATTGATTGGTTCGGGTGTAAACTTACGAAATTAACAATGACGAGTATACAGTCGAGTGTACAATACGTCGTACACAAAAGAAAATCGATTAAAGGTTAGAACGATATTACATAACGTATTCAATAGTTCAAGTAATCGCGACGTAATATAAAACAACAGAACTCACTTGGTAAGATGCAAAGGACCTCCGTGTTGTAACAAAATCTTTCCATCACTCGAAAATCCTGTGGATCTTCGTAATACCGTTCTCAGTACACCGGACGCCATGTTCCACCACACCGAGACCACGGAGGTCTCTCTGTTCGCTATGTCTCTGTGTATATGCTTGCTTTCCCTTGTGCTTGGGGCTGACGCCGCGAATGTCGCCTGTGCATTTCTTTATTATCTATTTTACCCACTTACCTGTGTTCATTGATTCACTCGTTTCCGACACTGGAGAGATTCGAGATAAATTCCGGAAAACATTTTTTTTCATTTGTCACGTCACTTCCGGCCCGGAAATTCTTATTCTTCGACCGGAAGTGATCCCATGTGGCAAATACGGTCACTTCGGTCGAAAAATGAGATTTCCTAAAACCGGTAGTGACGTATTTCCGATATGGCGTCATTTCCGGTAAAAAATGAGATTTCCGATCGGAAGGGACGTCAGGACCCCTTCGGTAGTGCAATGTTTGAATACGCATTAAACTTTGTGAAACCTTGTGAAGTACTGCTCGTATAAGTGATGTTAAATTTATACCTAAATCCGTCAGTGATGACAAGGCTGGAGTACATATTTACAAGTCGAATTTGCGCAATGAATTTGCTTTTGCCTATAGCGGCGTTCTCGAAAGAATGTAAGGTCGAGGTTTGGCAATAGAATGGTAGATGCGAGTGCACTCGCAAAGAGTGCTCGTTTTTCCAGTTTTTGTCAGTTCTCTTTGACATATAGAATCGTCTATTGTACGAAGAATATTTACCGTTGCTGAAACGAGTCGAATTAACGAACCGAGCACTCAAGTATCTACTGTCGTTACCAACTATCATTGTCAATATGGAATCTTAAGCATCAATTTTTTTTATTTTTTGTCGCGTATGCTCCCTGGAATATAACGATCGTTACTTCACGAAATATTCTCTTGCGTATTGTAATTATTCATTTAATTTCATCGGTACGAATGTGATGCGGTGTAACCCGGCGATTAATGTTGTCGTTTCTTCACTGGTCGAGCGGTCTGCCAAGATTGACGCAAGCTACGGTATTGAGGCTGCTATTTCGAGAATAGGAAAGGATGGACAATTCTCTACCTCGACAGCCAAGTTTGTAAGAGTTGTCGCCGTCAATTCGAGTACCTCGCTTTGGCAAACTTACATCAGTCAATATAATCCATACTGGTACTATCATTAGCGAGTGATCTTATCGCCGTTTGACTGCCGATGTATATATATCCAACGGAAAATATTATTGTCAACTTTAACATTTTATTTTATTCGTGGAATTAAACATGATGTGATACAAACTAAATGTATTTGTGATCCATTCATTTAAATTGTATATCATAATTATATGCAAAGGTAAAAAATTTTATATTTTCAAAGAAAATAGTAAATTGGATGTTTCAATTGTCACGTTAAAGATATTCGATTTGTGTTTGACATCGAACAATCACGATTAATCATCCGCTGGGGCGTATAATACTATAAGTATATCCAGTTGAGCATACTTACTGGTCACGTAAGTGCAGGCGAACTGAATATTAATCAGACTTTTTCGAGCGTACCACAACGATTTAACCGAGTAAGCAATATCAAAAGAATCGCAGGAAACATTTAAAACGTTGAACGAAAACGATTTTTTAGCGACACTTTTCCAGGATCCGCACAAGTTACCGAAGTAGCGTATTAAAAGTAGTAGCGACATTATATCTTATGACGAATAGCAACGAGAGCCACAATTTTTTTGGCGCAGTAATATCAGCACAAGTAAAGTAGCATAGCAACGATTGTGTGCGTCGTTGCTGTTGTCGTTGCGGTGGCCTTAAATATCACAATCCAACGCGAAGGAAACATCCTTAATGAAATTTTACACTCGTTGACATCGTTCACAAGGTGAGCGAGAGGGGAATCTTCCGATGTTTTACCGAGTTGGAGTCTCCGCGTCTGCTACCAAGAGAGACAGTATCGCGGACTTTGAAACTTGATTTTGAGTACATCGATCTAATAAAAGTCGTATAGAAGATATCGATGTAAAGATTGCGGAAGTTGAAGTGTTCGTACGACTTTGGGTAACTTGGTGCCGCACATTTTTCTAACGGTTAGTCTCGCTTGATGCGTCAACGGCAAGGGTGTTCTCGCTGCTTCCATTACCAACACTCTCTGTGCGTCGGTAAGGCTGCTAGATCTTCTGATCATGCAGGGATCGAAACTCTCGGCGGCTTCGAGCAGGGCTCTCAGGAGTCTCGGTTTGTCGGCCGTATTTTGGAGCGAATTTAGGATACCGTGCGGGTCTCTGAACTGCGTTTTAATCACAACTCTCGCACCGTACTTGAGCAACAGCGACACTATCTCGACCGATGGATTTACGTTCGACGCTACGTACTCTGCCAGAACCGGGCGAAGCGCTGGTCCCTCGTCACTACGAATCACGAGATTCGGATCTGCCCCGCGTTCCAGTAACATGCAGAGTATCTCCAACCTATTGGGGATGTTGTCGGCGCAGGCGACGTGAAGGGGCGAGCCAATTATCGGCGACGTCGCGTTTACGTCAGCACCTGAGATTTTAAATACACGTTGAAAATTGAAATCGTTTATCGGTACGATATGCTTCTCCAGCTATAAATATCTAATCAAAAAGGATGGATGGGTAGTACGTAACAGTTTACGTATGCATATATATATATGTAATATGAAATATAGGTAAATGCGATCGGAGCCAAATGCCATTACCTGCTTGCAAAAGCATCTCGATGATCGACGGGTCACCCTTTAATATCGCCAAGTCCAAGGCCGTTGGTTTCTGATAGTCGGGACCAAGGTCCAATCTGGCTCCCTGCTTCAGCAAGAGATTGATGACCGTTGGGTCACCTCCGAGAAGTGCGTAATGAAGCACGGTCCGATAGTCGTGCCTGGCGTCGGCCATCGCATTAACGTCTGCGCCATAGTTTAACAGTAGCAGCACCGATGATATACCCTAAAATATATCGAACGTTTTCCGGTTTTACTTAACCGATTTAATCCAACCGAATAACGGACGATGTCAAAGTTTGGCAAACCTTTGAATGAATCGCCGTTACGCTTCATAGAAATAAACTTTATATGCTCGTGTGTGGGTTTGACTTTCAATACGTTTAAGCTTATGAAAATAATTAAGCGCTCGGAGTCGCGAAAGATTTCATTCTACATATTCGAATGATTAATTTCTTACTTGCGGCAACCGGGCTGCCTTCATGAGCGGTGTCAGGCCGGCTCGGTCTCTCGTATTTGGTTGTGCACCGAAAGCCAAGAGCAGTTCCATGCAATCAAGATCCAACGGCGAGACCAAGTTTATCTCGGATCCAAAGAAGTACCTTTTATTTGGATTGGCGCCAGCTTCCAGCAGTATCTTTGCCACTTCTATGTGACGATTTCGCAGAGCGAGTCTCAGTGGCTCGTCGCATAACATCGTTCTACATTAAAAATTTACATAACTATAGCTAAAAATCACAGCTACCGTAAAAAAAAAAAAAAAACAAAACACTTTCGATCCAGTTTAAAAAAATTAAAGTACCTTATTATAGAGTCGATTATTATGCTTTGGAATATTGATTAGTTAATTGAAACCTGCCTGGGAAAGAGCTCAGCGGTGTCCAAGCGGTGATCGACTTTAGCTCCATATTTTAGAAGAAGCTTTACGAGTTCCACATAGCCGTGTTCGGCCGCCAGGTGCAATGCGGAATATCCGCATTCGTCGGTGGCATCGATGTCGGCACCTCGGACCAGAAGAAGTTGAGCCGCGTCCGTATACTTCTGCCAGACCGCGTAGTGGAGCGGCCTTAGGCCTTGTGTCACCGAATCGTTCGGCTTGGCGCCGCACGCAAGCAAAATTCGTAACTCGTCCAGCGGTTGCATACGAATTATCGAATCGGCAAGCTCCCGCTGCAACGGATTAGCGATGCACTCTGCCGGCATCTAGAGAATGCGTATTACGAAACGGTTAACAGTTGCATAATTTCGTCGCTCGATTGGCAGTCGCTGTTCGAAGATGACTGCAAAAATCTATTTGAACGATTCGATTCCGATGTTACACGAGTATTCCCATTAGCTATATAGCCTCAGTCCGACTTATAGATAGTGCCGTTTATTCGTGTCCTAGGACAAAGCTCCCCCCTAAGCTCAACGTCCTCCAAAAGGTACAACGACGAGTATAAAGTAAAGTGCAGCAAAAATAATTCACAATGCAAGTAACTAAATATAATATCAACAAAGGTAAAACTATGATGAAAAATACAAATTTCCAAAGGTAGAGTAAGTTGAAAAAAAGCATAGCCGTGAACCGCCTCGAACGAAAGACGAAAATATCAAAAGATGAAATTACGACGTTATAGAAGCCGACCATTATCAGCGAGAAGCATTCGCACTGTATAATTTTACCAAATTCATCAATTCCAGATTATCTTCGTGACAAATCTCGGATGCGGAAGTGGACGAGTCTCATTATGTACCCAGTACTCCGTGGTACACCATGTTACGAACTTTGCTAGTTACGTATGTACACTCGTATATCGGTATGTTCTGTATAAAAGGTTCGTCCCATGTATCGTGTGTGTAAATAAGTAAACAAAAACCTAAAATGTTTTGCGTTTTTTTTTTTTTATTGTTTCAATCATTTATCGTATAACGTAAGTACGAATTGTCACCATGAATTCTCATTCTGTAAGCCTTTAGTTCGTTAAATCGCGAAACAAAGTCTCGTTTTAAAAATAATCACGATTCACGCTTCGGAACTTTTGCCAACGGCCAGAGTTACGGCGCAGTTCTTAAATCGCCGATGTAGCGGATACCCAGACTCCCCGAAAGTGCTCCGCTATAAGACGTCAAAACAAAGAGTCCCGATACCGATCGTCCCCCTGCAACATCGTCGATATTAAAATAATCTACCGACGGAAGCGATTCCATGATATTTCTCGAAAATATTGTTATTATTATTATTATTATCATCTTTCGGTTGGCTCACTGTTGAAAATTTCCTGCGACAATGAATTTTTCTCTCCACAAAACAAAATACAGTACACCGAGAATCGTGAGTGCAAAAGAGGCGAAATAAAGGGCGGTAATTTTCAAGGTTCGGAATTAATTAAACGCAAGAGCTCTACACACGCATATCAATGCCGTTCGTGAAGCTCTCCGCGCATTTTGTTTACTTACGTCGAAGATCGTTCGATGCTCCAACATGTAGGGACGTTCTTATGGACTGACTCGTTCGTCGGGAGCCCGGTCCTATTTAAACCATTGGACGGAGTTTCGGCCAAAAATAACACAAAGGGATCGCGAGAGAGGGAGAGGAAAGAGGCTCGAGCGCGCGGGAGCTTGCGCACCGTCCGATCGTCTCTACACAACTAACTACGCAACTTAACTTCTGAAAGGAACGCACGCGTCACCGTGAGCGCACATGCTAGCAGGGGGAGTCGAGTTTAGAGAAGCGTCGCGTCTCGAGACTATTCGTCGCGATGGAAAAAGTGTCAAACGTCGAGCGGACCCGCGCAAGGTCCTTCACCGCTGCGCACTACGATGATCTTACGGGTACACTGGCAGCGAGGCGGTGAGGAGTATCCGAAAAAAAAAAAAAAAAACGATAACCACAACGGGAAGGGGTGAAGATCACGAGAAGCTCTAATATAAGATATTCACAAGAGTCTGTCTGAAAATTGGCTCGACAACGAGGGAAATCCCTGCTACGCGTCCCGACACCGCTGTGCTACGTCTCATCCCTGTCGAGAGAGCTCCCCCGGCTCCCACGGTTCTAGGTCTTTCACCGCGTGCTCGAGACATCGGACCGAGAATAAAGCCACGTCGAAAATCATCGACGACTGTATCTCTCTACAGGCGCCGTCCGAGGCTCGGAATTTTCACTTTCACGATGCCCATATCTCCGTCCGGCATTTTCCGAGGCTTCCAATTAACAGATCAATTGCTATCTTACGTTTTTATTCGTCGAGTGTACTAATTATAGCCTAGTAAAGCGATTGGTTTCAGAATTACTTTTATTAAGAAATACTCTGCACTTAGTAAATGCCTTATGATCATTAATTGTAGTTATGATAATTATTGTTATAGCGCTGTCCTAAATCACTAATTATAAGCATGTTTGTAAACACTTTACATGCCCTTAAAATTAAAAGTAATATATCCTTAAAACACGATGTACTTTTGTTACGATCGAACGAAAATACTTGGATCTCTACGGAGGCTTAATTAACTTTTTGATCGTACAATTCATTAACGCCAACGGCTCCGGGTTAATTCATTGCTAATAGGATCGTTTTGATAAGGTATTCAAAATTTTCTCGCGGCCTCCGCGCTCTCCAAAGACACGTTAAAATATAAGTGGAATTGTTGTATCAAATTTGTCAGGCTTGACCCAACTGTTACCGGGTAATTAGCAATGAATTAACCGATCGGAGTATCCGTGATTTTTTTTCTCAAAAAAAAAAAAAAAAAAAAAATGCTGTCGACTGTGGGTTTTTAATCGCAACGATCAGACATCGAGTCGCTATGATTTACCCGACAAATTAAAAGATGAGGGTTGAAAAATACAAGTTTTTAATACAAAATCTCAAGGTGCGAATTTTTTTGTTCTCTTCTTACTGCATTTGGGGTAACGTGGATCTTTGTAATATCGAACTATGGCATAAAATCTCTTTGTTCGGCCACCGCCCACGGAAGGTTAATACATCTTAAACGCAAATGTTTGCGGAGTTCTCCAAAATTGTCTTTCTATGCGAAATATACGCCACAATTGTAAAAATGAAAAAATGCATCATCTGCTTGAAACGAATTGAATTTACGCGCTTGCGGATTTGCTGTGAGGAAAAAAAACACTGAGGAACATCGAAAATTTCGCGCCTAAGATACGATTATCTCTTTGATACACAAATGATCTGATTCATTGATCAGAACGAGTCAACGTTTTACTCGTTAGCGAACTTTTTTCGCTTCAATTTATTGCGAGAATACGAAAAGAAAAAAATCACGTTCTTACAGTACCGAAAAAATGTTCGGTACTGGTATCGATAATAATATTGGAGATCACGATTCACCGAAAATTATGGGAATAGCTGATGTGGTTATATAAATAAACAGTTACGTGTGAAACTGGAGTAGTGTCGGTGATGATCGGGTTTCCAAGGAACCTCTTTCCAATGAATGTATCATGATGCTCATGATCGCTGAATTAAATTTTTTGAGGATTATTTCGAGGTTCGATAAAATCACCGCACTGATTCCTCCATTTGCCAAATCTATCTACAAATAACGACTTCAGTCGAGCGGTGATTCCTTGGCGATTACGAAACTAAATATGATTTGCCTCGGAGTGGCCAACTAATATGAATGAGCAGCTTTGGACGCTCAGTTACTCGTAGAGTCTTCGCTAGCACTGCATTTTTGTTGTTCTATCGCACGTTTGTGGAAGACCCACGCAATTATGCGGTTTTCCCTAAAAAATATATTTCGAAGTAACGGCGAGCCGTGCCGCCCCGCCCCAATCGTCCATTAAGTTTACGCGAAACTTCTCCACGGACCGCTAGAAACCTAATTATTATTATTTTTATTTATTTTTTTTTCATTGGTTCAGAAATACTAGCTTGATAAATCTGGTTAGAACGCTTGTCAATTAGAACACTCGGTAGAACAAGATTGACATTATTGCGCGTATGACGACAGTGATCGATACAAGAGAGATTAGAACGTGAATAACCAGGTTTGACGAAATCAATGCAATATTCGTCTTTGATTAGTTTGTTCTTTGTGAATGAACATTATTGTGTATCCTGTATGCACGAACGTTTGTCTGTCTTCTTCTGTATTCGATTCACTGTAAATTATGATACAATTATTGCGTTGCGTGGAAAAATATGACTTCATCTGAGCACTATTTAACAAAGGCTATACACCGAATGTTTCAATGATTCGTGTCACCGGTATTTACCGTGATTTCCACAAAACGTTGCAACGTTCATTTTATTTCTTTGTATCAAGGCGTTTTTGTTTTGTTTTGTTTCTTTATGCAAAGCAGATATATCCATCTCGTCACCTAAGCGTTCCATTGTTTTCTTTTATACATACTAACATGAAAAAGCATAACACAAGCTACGTCATGATTGCTATTTATCGTTCGATGTGCCTAACAAATTTAAAGCCGTTTAGCTTCGAGAGAATTTAAACCGGACGTCTTACTGTGTTAACACGGCTCCAGGAATTCCATTAATATTTCGTAGGGCTACCGAGATCTTCGTTAGGCTCGATTTAACTCTCTACAAAAATATTCGTACGTTCTGTGACCCAAGTGCTTGTCAAGCGTCGACTCTTTGAAAATTAAAATATTCGCGAAATTGGTGCGTTATTCTCGAGTCGTAAAACGATTGTATATATATTTTTTTAAATTAAGGATTCCAAGTATCAGGTTAACGGTTTGATTCGGATCAACTAAAAACTCATGGTATCGACGATTATCTGGATCACCTTTTTTTCTAAACATTCGCAGCTACCTTGCGGGGAAAGGAATAAGTGCATTTTAGTAATCTGTCGACCTATGTCAATTACCGGCTTGCGTTGAAATAATTTTATACACTATTTATATTTTCGAGGTGAAACTGTCTCGTACTAATACTGCGACTCTAACGCACTCAGTTAATTCGCAAGCGTGTTTAGTCGACCAATTGCTCCCGTACTAGGTATTCGGGCGACCCGACGCGTCGCCATGTAACGGCCTAACAAGTACACTCGTGTACGCTATTAAACGATCAGGCATAAAATCATCGACTCTGGAGAAGTCGATCGATGAGGGAAGTAGTCGGACCGAACGGTTCTATACGCAGTGTCGACTGTACTGTTTCGACACGAACTATATACCTCGGAGGGGGAGGGAGGAGGGCCGAGTGTTGATCAACCCGTGTACACTACTGTAGACTCGAGTTGAGGCTTTCAGGCAGGCGATAAGTCATCATGTGATACGGTGGGCTTGCAGGGCTGCCGGGTTGACTGTTAACACCGAGATTACTGGAGCCACGACCTCGTTTTCGCCTTTGCAGTATACCCTTCCGGGCCATGTAGAATCGAATCGTGCTGATCGGTATCTTGTATTTTTCCGAGGCAACCTGGAACGTCATTCCGCGAGCCACTAAATCCGAGGCTTGTTTCAACTCGTGTTCCGAACGTCGCTGACGCCTCTGGTATCCTGTAAGGATTCACGTAAATTAATATTATTTAAACAATTTACATTCGAGCGAAGACTCAATGAAATTTGAAAAAATGGCCTTATATTCTTCTGGTCTCTGCTAGCGTTCCACCTCTCAAGGACGTGATGCCTCTACGATTTTCAAGATTCACAGAGGCTTCAAATTTGCAAGGTAACAATAGTTAAAATTAATATTTTTACCTTCAATCGCTGGAAAGGGACTGCTAGGACTGCAATTACTGTTGGGCTGTACCATGCTGATGGAGTAAGGTTTGGGGTCCGGCTGCTGCGTGAATTGCTCGTCCGGTTCGACCTTCACCAAGCCTTGGGTCTCCGTTAATGTGGCTTCACACGCATTCAATGCTTTTTCCAAATGTTGCAACGCTTCCGTGTGTTCGATGTTCATAAAGTTCGACGAGTTGCCGGATTGTGAATCGGCTGACGGCGTGGACTGATTGGAAGGATTTAGCGCGCTCGGCGATACGATGGAAGTATTCTCTACAAAACTGGAATTGCTCGTATCGATATTCGGTGTGTCTTCTTGTTTGAAATTTGATGGACCTTGTTTAGGCGGCGGAGTCGGTGTTGTCGGTGCACTCGGAGTATTTTGTTGCGGTGAAGTTTCGCTTTGGTTATTGTCTCGACCCTGGCTCGATAATCCACGAACCTATGTGTATAACAATAAAAATCATGGAAGGTCGAATCAAATTATTGCCACTACGGATGAAAATGCTTACTCGCTACAAAAAGCTACTGTTAAATATGCTGCTCAGCTCGTGATCACGTGTACAAACGAAGATCCAATTGATTTTTTAAATTATTTAATGACTGATTCACTATCTTTGAATCTATGATTATCTGTGGAAACACATTCTTCGTGCTAATAATTAATGTGTTCCACGGAAAGTACCCAACTTACACTTATTTTTTACTGCAACTACGTCTACTATAAAAAGCTTTAATCTATTCATTGAAAGAAATTGTCGCAATGAAAGCCTCTGAGGGTGTTTGGCTTATCCAAAGGCTGTTTTGTTAATGACAGATGGCTCATCGAGCACTCATTGCAATCTAATACAGCGATCTAAAGTTTTTATGACTTTTATTAAATGAATCTGGACCTGCTTATGTAAGTTACAAAACCTCCTTTAAAAAAATGTTACGGCACAGGTAGGAAGTGTCCGTGCCTCAAATTAATTTTTTTCTGTAAAATTTTTTTTTTCTTTACCTGCAAAGCTTCGGCAGCCTGCATCAGCTTGGCAAGTTGTTGCTGTTCCACGTATACCTCGCCGCGATACATGAATTCTACCAATGCCTGAAGTTCCCACATCCGCATATCTCTCAGAAATATAATTGGATGCGTGCACGGGATTTCGAGCAACAGACGCTCCAGATAGTCGCTGCAAGCCGACAGAACGACTTTGTGACACTTTATGGATCCGCCGTCGCAGGCCAACGTCACATCGACGAATTGTTCCGAACTCAGCAACTTTGGGAAAGCGCTGTGCATATTCGATTGATGAGAATTCCAAGACACGCAGAACTGCTGCCTGACTCCGCCAGGGTAGCTGCCCGCTGTGGGCAAATTACTCGCGGGGTCCATCTTTTCTTTTATGTCTCTTCTTTCAACGCTTGTCGTTTAATCTGCAAAAAGACAAAGCGTCATTCCAGTCCAAAGCTAAATGGAGATTTATCACGTAAACAGTTGTCGTTTCGTTAGGCTTCGTGTGAAACTATTTTTTTTTAATTCTACAAATTAGACGATCAATGAATTCCTTGTGCACAATCTAGCAGAAAACAAATTTTATGCACGGCAACGATTTGCATTTGTCGCATGGAAGGCTTTTTCTTTATCTCACACCTTAGGACAAACAAGAATTCGTAAGGTCGGAATTTCAAGAGATAATGCGGCACGTATTGACTTTAACCCGATATTTTTAATTGTTCAACTTACAAAACTTTACGTCCGAGAGCAAGATATTTTCCAGTGCCGAAATCGTTGATACTTTGTGTAGGCCCGTGATATATTACCTGCGACGAGAATTAAACGATAAAAAAAATTAAGAAAAAAAAGCAAAGTCAACGAAAAACAGCGTTAAAAAACCTTTGCTTCCGATAATAAAAAAAAGTTACGAAAAATCGCGTGCACTTCACGAAAGCGGGAAGAAATCTTAATGATCGTACAACGTACAGTGGGACCGGAGAAAATTTACAATATGGCTGTCGGAGGCCCCGAAAAGCAGCGTTTAACAATAAATAGTCCGAAAACGATGAGTCGCGCCGCGTTCCGGGCTTATTAACCATGTCACGGAGTTAAAAATGCTTGTAATGGAGTTGAAAATGCTTGGACATGCACGACGCATGGTCAAAGAGTCCTCGCGTCCCGGTTTTATTAAATTACGTTAAGAAAAAAAAATATATATATATATATAGATGAAAGAATTGACGAGAACGTGGTAAGGAGCGTGCAACAAAACAAATAACAGCCGAACGGAGTCAACACGGCAGAATGATCGGAAATTTAATATACGATGTTTCAATGTGTGTACGATAAAGAACGGCGTCTATCGTTATGAATCACGTGTTCGAGGAATAGTTGAGACGGACAGGTTAGTCAAACAAATTCGGATGGACGCGCGTGTACGAAAGGGAAGCCTCGCCTAGGCCAAAAAATGCTCCGATCTTTGTGAGACGCTGTCGGCATGAGGGGGCCATCACCCTCCCCGGGGACCGCCTTGGCCGCAAACTTTCACGTATCTTCTTGATTTGAAATAACGTTTTACACTAGCCACGAGCATGCGATAAGTTGAAATTTCGACGAAACTATTGTTACAATTGACTATTTCACTCACGAGCCAGTGTTAACTTGATAATAAATCCGTTGATTGTCGCGTCGTTTTCGGAAAGGATTCCTCAAGAAAACATGCATCAGCCGAGATTTGCACTAGCTAGGGGAGCTGGTACGGAAGGGTGGGGGGTAGTGAGTCTGGGGGGTAGCACCAATAGAGGAACACTAGCGCACCTTCCGTACGATCGTTCGACACTGAGAACTCCTCTCGAAGCGGCCTTCGATCCATTCGACTTTCCTCTCACCCCCTTTCGTACCGTGAGCTTCATTAATTAATTTCATTTACACTCGTAATATTTGTCACTGTTCATGAAGAAATCAATTTTAGCATACATGTAGCCCACGACATATTCTTAAAAGCATAATGCGCTTAACAATATCAGAAGCCACAACCTTTGTGACGGTACGAACTGTTTGCAATACGTTTTTTTTTATTATTGATGTTAGTATAACCTGATTACTTACGTCTGTGACCGCGTGCTGTGCGAAAATGTAACTGTAATAAAAAAAATTTACGAGGAAGACGGACTTTTTTAACGCGACCCTATTTTGTTCGCTCGCTGTTCGTATACTCGCAACACCAATCGATCTTCACTGCCTGAATCGTGACCAATCATCGGCGTTATTCTGAATTGTCTCGGTGATCGATTGGCTACTAGAGAATCTCTCTGTCTTTCGCGACCCGGACGTCGACGCCATTCTGTTATCCGACTACCGAGTACTTGTTACTTTTAGACATGGATGGACACGGTAGACACGTGGTCATCGGCAACGATCAGTTGAATACAGATTGAATCACCGGAAATATAATACACCTTCCAATTGACGGCCTACCAAAGCATTTGCCATACATAAACGAACATAGTCGGCATCTGCATTACCGACTTGCGGGGGCGCTCGTACCGTACCCGCATGGTGGGAAAAGGATCCTAAAACAAAAAGCATATAAGATCGACATGTGGATTGAAACATTATTCTATGGGCAAACGGTTGGCACAATCACATCACATTAACCTTTGAGGCTAAACTATAAGAATAAACCCAACAACAAGTGGCGCAAAATTTGTTTTGAAGGCGATATCGTGGACAAATAACATGCTTTCCATGAGTTGTTGCGCCAAATTTGTCAGCCTTTTATATGCCGCTGGGGGCGCTCGAGCCATTGCTCGTGTTTCGCGCTCAAGCCCGCCGATCGCCACATACTTTTCCTAATCGCAGTATCCAATCTCACCAGCCTACTCTCTGCCGTTGTTTGAAGAGGGGCGAGTGGCGGGAAGATGTTAACCCGCGCATGCGCAATTACGCGGTCAATATATATATAACGGTGTGTTGCGGTAATTCCTCCAAGACTAAATATTTCTATATTAAATTCGATGTTGAAACTTCTCATCACATATCGGCTCTATGGAACAGACTAGTGCGTGGCATGATTCGATTTTAACAACGTAAGATATTTCCCACTGGAGCGGCACCGAGCAGCGAACGAGATATTAACTTTTAAATTGTATTAATCGCATCGTTATGGTCTCAATAAAATAAATCCAACGATCACCATGAGATCACTCATTGATTGATATTTTTTTAAATCCATGGTAACTCATGGAATACGTTAAATACCATAAACTGACAAGCGTGAATCGAGGACTTCTATCATCGAAACAACCATGTTATCGCGATCAAGTTCAAATATACTGTCCGTTTGTTGGAGATGCAGGAAAAAACGTTAATTATAGATAAAGTAATTGCATGGTTACTTTTACACACATGGAACGTCCGATGTTGTGACACGGGTCGTTATGGATACGTGTTGTACAATCCTCGAGTTGGTTGATGTGTGCCCTACCCATATGGTTTTTTTGTTCACTTTGGAAGCAGATAGCGAATTGAGTCGAACACGCAGGTGTGATGACGTTGTTTGAACGTACAGCCTGTACACTCGTACGCTAGCAGAAATTATTGGTAGCGTTCTTCCGCACGTGTTACACATGCATGTCCACATATGGCAATAGTGGTATAGTACGCCGATTTGCTATAGTAAATTATTTAACCGTGCCCAAGAACCCACCCACATTGTCACTTGCCGCCAGGTCCTCACCGGCTCCATACCATTATCATTATATATTAAATGTATTACACTGTTGGCGAACAGTTCGAAAGTAAATCGCACCGCAGCTGTACCTCGGTGAACGCGATAATTCACAACAAATTTGGTGAGTACTTTTTAACCAACGAATGAAATATATTGTGACTATGTGCGTTGATTATTCCGACGATACAGAAATAATGTAGATTTATTTTTATTTTCTATTTTGCACAGAAAACCTTAACGTATCGTCGGCATATTTAAATCCGTGTTGCTGTGTTGTGAGCAGTGTATTTTTTAGAAACTCGTTCGGAGAATCTTTCGGTACACTACCTGCGTATTAAACTTGTTCTGTACATATTTATTCGTATTAGAACTATGTTATCGCTTCCGCCGACCTGCTATACATTCAGCCGCACCTCTAGACGCACGTAAGCGTAACTGCGCAGCGTTGACAAAGTTTATTGTTTTTCATTAAGAAAGTTAAGGAAATAACGATGGCTCATTTCGGTGTACTCCAGTGATTCCAAAGTGTATTTTTCAATTTATGATATTTGAGTAGTGGAAACGGAAAGTGTAACGGCGGCAAGGCCTGTGACGTCGAGGCCGGTGACTGGATCGATGATCGGCACTTAATCATTCATAGAAAAAGATATATAGACTTCGGTACACACGCTACGACGCTTTTACTCACAAAGTACGGCCTATTGTTACCGGTCCAACTGATATCTGATATCGGATTATTATTTCGTACACCGTTGGTATAATTGTCGATTAGAAAATTTAGCAAACAGCCGTTTGTCTCGAACACGAAGGCATTAAAATTTGACGTTGTACTTGCGCTTTATGTACTTTGCCGGTAACCGGGAGGTTGGACGCAGATCGTTCAATCCAATATAGTATATAGTGTATAGTATATACTATATAGTATATAGTATATAGTATATAGTGTATAGTGTATAGTGTATAGTGTATAGTGTATAGTATATAGTATATAGTATATAGTATATAGTATATAGTATATAGTCGACAACGGGAAAAGTTATGAGTCATGAAGGCTGTGGTTGCTTACATAAGATTGCAATAATCTTGGTCGCAGACAATGTACAACAGACCGCAGAGTGCGACTACAAGGCAGGAGGCGGAGATGGTGAACAAGGCCCAGCGGGCCATACACGGAACCACGGACGTTATCGATAAGCTTCGTTTGCTCTGCTTAGCCCGAGGTGCCCACGGTATTCTCGGTCTAGCCAGGTGAGCCTATATACAATATTGACGATTAATTTTTAATACATAGGCACGTATTATGACGTATCGTTTTGACAGAGTTTTTCGTCGGCTGGATAACGATGGAAATAAGCAATTAAGCCAGCAGGAACTCCTCGATGGACTGCGCGAATCTAATTTTGACCTTACCGATGATGAGATCGCCGAACTTTTTGTAAGACTCGATATGGATGGTAGCGGCGGAATTGGCCTTACCGAATTCATAGCTGCTATCCGAGTGAGTAATATACGAATTTATATATTGAGGAGACGAATCACTCATAACAATAAATTGATCCGGATCAGTTTAATTATGTACGATTTTATTTTAAATCCTATACCTTTGGACATTGCAATTGTACTGTATAATTGAATTCGATTCGAAGCCTCCTATGTCGGAGGGTCGAAGAAAACTCGTCCACCAAGCGTTTCAAAAACTGGACAAAACCGGTGATGGAGAAATCACCATAGACGACCTTAAGGGGGTTTACAACGTTAAATGCCATCCCCGTTACATCAGCGGCGAGGAGACCGAGGAAGAAATCATGAAAAAGTTTCTTGGGAACTTCGAACAAGAAAGTACCAAGGATGGAATCGTGAGTCTAAATCTGTAAAAGTTCAACAGCGCCATTGATAAAAAAAAAAAAAAAAAACCCCTAGGCTCTTCATAAATCTACTTTTCCAGGTGACGGAGGAAGAGTTCATGAACTACTATAGCGCAATTAGTGCGAGTATCGATCATGATGCCTACTTTGACCTTGTCATTCGAAATGCTTATAAGCTGTGAAATTTTCTGTACTATCGGGCCTAACACTTCCGGGTTTTTAATACAAACTATCAGACGCAATGCATTGTGAAATTCGTGTTATTGATACGACCTAAAATCGGTTACGTCTAACGCACGTGTGTGACCCTTAAATGATTATGATCAAGTACTCTACACGCACATATGTATTTTGGACATTTGTTCCGAGCGAAAATTATTTTCATTTTTCGACACAGTTGGCTTCTTTAAGGTGAAGGGAATAGGGAAGTTTGCTCATCGTCAATGTCACTCTTTACTTTTTTTTGGAGTGGAATAACGGAACTATTAAGACCGAAAATGAAAGTGGTATACAAAAAACGAAATGGTATAAAACAAAGCAAAAAAATTGAAATTTAAGATTGGATTGCTCTCGGCACGTCTTTGGACGCTGATCGGGATTCTTCGTGGTAATTGATATGTTTTCGATGATGCGGAAAAAATATATTCTAGCGTTTGATTGTAACAAAATATTCGGTGACAGGTTGTCCCCAAAATCTGCGATCCAAGATTTGCAACTTCATATTCAATTGACAGAGGGAATTTGACGCCGATAGATATTGCAACGTCGCCTAAGTTTAAAACCATTTCATCAATCTCAAAGTATTCGTATTGCTTTTTCATCGAGGGACAAAGGTGGCCGTACAACCGAAATGTCTCTCTCTCTCTCTCTATCACTCATGATTACTCTTCCGAATGTTACACGACCTTTTGTTTCTTCGTACTCAATCTTTGATAGATTCTGGAATGTTTGACGAATTTGTAGCGATCTTCATATTTTATAAATGTTCAATGAAATTGTATAATATGTTGTTGATACAATAAAAATGTACTTCGTTTCTACTCGCTACACAAGCCTAAATTTTCTCATTTTCATTTTTTCAGTTTCAATCACCCGTTGCCCAGATTTTGTTCGCATGACTTTTTATTTTTGATAATAAAACAAAGCATGTCGAACGACGATGAAATTGATTTTTTCCGCAAAAATATCTGCATCGGCCGGGAATCGAACCCGGGCCGCCCGCGTGGCAGGCGAGCATTCTACCACTGAACCACCGATGCTCACATTTATAGTTAGTATGTGTTCCACTGTTATGGTACGATTTAAGACATTGAAAGTAGCAATTTTTGTGATAAATCAAGAAATTTTTACAATAAAAAATTATGAAATTTGTTTCCCCTTATACTCGTCTAATGTCGACATAATTAGTGGGATTTATTACACTCGATACATAGATTATTGAACAAAAGAAATCTCTCCGGCGGGCAGTGACATCATACCGGCAATAGGTCACTTCCGGTTTAAAAATTTCATTTTTCGATCGGAAATTCCGTATTATCAGTATGACGTCACTTCTGGTCTAAAAATAAGATTTTGAAATCGGAAATGACGTTTTCCCCTAAGCATACACGTAACAT
The DNA here is from genome assembly GCA_933228735.2 of Amblyteles armatorius. Lineage (NCBI taxonomy): Eukaryota > Metazoa > Arthropoda > Insecta > Hymenoptera > Ichneumonidae > Amblyteles > Amblyteles armatorius. The sequence continues at coordinate 20,688,207 of OW121689.1, read as the reverse complement.
GGTGTTTCTCCAACCTAGTTACTTTTTAGCGGTGAATAAGTTTTGGCTGAAATCAGTTTGGCGTAAATGAAAGGTATGTAGCAAACAGTCGAAAGCTCCCGTCGATAATCTCTAAATTTTCGATCTCTGAAATATATGAACATGAACAACGTGCGAATGGCATTGAGTGGAGGGGATACACATATAAACGGACACAGACGCGACGAAGCCAGTCTTCACGTGGTTGGCTTAACGCGCGGACGACGGTACGTGTCTCTTTCACTCACTTCAACACACTCATTGACACAGAAGCTTACGGCAATACTTTGGTTGGTGTGAGCCGCGCGCTAGACTGTGTGTAGGAAAGCAGTCGTGCATTAGTGGCCGGCACAGGTGGCCAGGGTCGACTGTCAAGGCGACTGAGGGCGACAGTCTTTCATAAATACTCCACGCACGAACGAGTTATTGCATTCAATCAATTTTCTGTGACTTCCGTGACATGTTTGACTGACAAATATTCGACTCGAACACGATAAAATAATCGGTTTATTACGGGCTTCACATTGACAACATTCTAACGCACCGTATCGCGTGCTCATTCCAGTTATATAGGTTAAGAGGGAAGAGGCTGGAATTCAGAAATTTTTCAGCTTCGTATCCATCGACACGGAAAAATGATGTTCTCAACCGCCATTTTTATCGTGCTCAATCTCGGTAAGTCCAAAGTTTATTGTGATAGCTCAACGGTACACAATCTCGGAGAACTGCCGAGGCGTAACAGTTGCTCGAAGTTTTCGAGTCTTGATGATACTTTATTCTTTTTCTGTTCTCATTGAATAATATAAAAGCGTATGACACGTAATTATGTAAATTTCGCTCGCATCATAACATTTTTCGGATTTCACAAATTGCATCGAGGTAATCCGGTCTTTTTCGTGTTTGGCAATCTTTGCTGTCCAGGGTACTATATAGCTAAATATTTTGACGATGTCATAGGATGTAGTTACTCGACTGTTACGATTGAAATCGGAAGTAGCAGAGCCGCCACGCTTCCTGGGGGTCGGACTCTGGTAACCATTGACCGACAAATTTATAAATGTGCTAATTGCCAATGATGAAAACATGCGAATGATAACGAAAAGAACGTCGACTAAACTTACTTGGTAATTAACTATATCGATGCATTTTTATTTTTTTCGATGCAAATATTATCATTAGAGTATCTTCGACATTTCGAGAGAATAGTAAACAAAGGCTTTCATCGCTGAGTAAAAGTGGGGATTTATTGTAATAGTGCAACGTGTACTTGTGTCATGAAGCCGGACTCGTGTTTACAAGTCACCCAACGAGGCTTTCGTGCTGTTGCGATGTTTTCGTAGATAAATCCAGCGAGACATTTTTTCCAAATATTTTTCTCAGCATTCTGACACAATAGTCACGATGGTTTTTTCCCGTGCAAACAAAGCTTCGTCTATGAACGAGCGACATAGCGGTTAATTGAAAGAAAAAAAAGTTATCGTACGAAATGCACACGTTTTGTTCATAGAACTGGAGCGATACTGTTACGATACTGGTGCGTAAAAAATTTTTCTGACGAGTGTGAGTTTGCAGCACGAGTCGAAGGCGAGTGTTGCAATCGTGCGAGTCGAGAAAACATTTTTCGCATGAGATTCGTACAAAATTTTATTTTGCTAGGTGTGAAAATTGGGATTTTACGCACGCCAAACGTGCGCGAAACTGCCATTTTCGCATCCAGTGAAAAAAATACAATTATTAACAGCATTTGCCCGAAGGCTTATCGCCCAATTACTTGAACATTGTTTCGATTTGGCGTAAGGCTATCTTGGAGGGACAGATACAAATCACTCTAAAATTAGTATGTAATCTATCGGAAGTTGTTTTTACGAACTTGTCATTGAGACGCTACTCAATCTTCCGACTATCAAACTGTCCCATAACTTATGAGTCTACAAAAAAATCTCGGATGTCGGTTCGTCAGACAGTTTCCGCTCGGCTGCTCCCGTCATCGATGACGTAATCGCAGAGACCGCTTCGGTTTTTCAAGTTTCGGTGGACTTTGAGACGGTCGTATAATCTGCCGCTATCTTCAGTCCCAACCATTCCGCGCGGCATCGCTTCGGTCCAGATTTGTCAGAATAATTCCAACGTTCGCTTTTCGTCTCTTTTCAATTACTTATTACCCGCAGCATTTGTTTTACTCACCGATGCTCGGTATACATTCGTCTTTTTCGTTCCGTAGCAAGCTCGGACGACTTTGCCCCAAGTACCACTAATGTCGCTACTTATCATACTTGTCTCATGACAACGCATCTCTTATGTCGTGTACGCTGAAGCGGGTTGGCGCTAGCTATTTATTAAACGGATTTTTTATATATACATCGTACTTTTATTCTCTCCCCCTGGCGCACAATGAGTAACGTTGTATGACCGATATCATCCCACCACCGCACTTCATTGGGTTTGCTACAAAGAAATTTCAATCACAATTCTAGAAAAAAATTGTCACGTTTGCCAAAAAAATTAGCACTTTTGAAAAAAAGTTTGTAGAAAAATTGCCACCGTCTTTCTCGCACTCACAGCCGTTCCACTTCGCCTTAAGAGCACGCGAAATTCCGTCGGGTAATGAAATCTGTAATGAATCCTATTCGGAGGCCGTACACATTTCAGGAAAAGTGAATCATCATCGCATGCGTTTATTTATTCTATGTGCAATGACAATTTGCTTTTCCTCAGATCTCTGCTGTTTCGAGATGGCCTTCATTGCGTTTTTTTTTTTTTTTTTTTTTTTTTTTTTTTACATAGAGCGGACACGGGCTTGGCGGGCCACGTCAGGGCCAAACGTTTCAACTCGAAATTTGTTGAATCTGAAATTCGAATTGAATTTGTTTAACACTATCCTGTTTCGTTGTTGGAAGTTTGATGATTGTGATTGATGAAAAATAAAAAATTGTTTTCAGTGTTCCTACGCGGGTTGCTTGGGCAAAATCTTCCCTCAGCGGATGAAATTCTGCAGAAAGCTTCGGAAGCAACAAACATTCCGGGCCTGAACGCATCCGCGTTACCGATCGAAGAAGCCAAGACTGCATTCAAAAACAAATGCGAGGCGAACGGTGGCGCACAGGCGTACATCAAAGCTGAAAATGCGACCAAAGATATAGAGAGCTGCGTGAGGGGCTTGGTCAATGTAACGGTACTTCAGGATGAAATAGAAGTGGCCAAGCCGACCGGGGATGTCGATACTGTATTCCGAAAATACTGCAACAAGAGTCCGATACTGAAGGCCTGTGTACAGAACTTCACTACTACCGTAGAAGCCTGTTTCGAACAGAAAGAACGCGAAACCATTAGACTCTTACAAAATATCACCGATTCACTCTTGAGTTTCGTTTGCTTCAAGGAAGGCGACCGCATTGCTTGTCAGTAACTACTCTTATAATCATAATTACATCCGGAATGCAGCCTTCTTAAACAGTTAAAAAAAGAATCCACAACCGCATGTGTTAGCATAACTCAGAGTTGGTCAGTTTTTTTAAAGCTTAGATAACTTAACGCTACAAACCTAATTGCGAAAAGTACTTGAGAAATACTTCAAATGCAAAATTTACTCTTCATACTTCAAGTACTTGTGATACTTTGGACTTTGTACGTGAAATACTTTTTGGCACTTTGCCCAGCTCTGGCATATCTTCGATAACTTACTGTAACAATGATAATCGCTGAAGTGATTTTTTACTGTTTACCCGAGTGGAGCTTCTTCCATGAAAATTTCACGGGTGTTTCACACATTATTCACTGCATATAATTTCAGTATTCATTGCCGCTGGTGGACCGGAATGCTTCACATCCAAGCAATCGGCCATTCAAGATTGCGTAAACAGTACCTTTAGCGGCTATGCTCTCGCCGAAGGTTTGAATATCTCAGCCGCAAGTGGCATCGATAATATTCCGTTGCTTATAATCAATACGAAAGAATGCACGTAAGTAAAAATTCATATTACCCGTATAATTTTATCTTCCGATAGGTCAGATAATAATAACAATTGCGACTTCTCTTCTACCAGGGACATAGAAAAATTGCAGCAGTGCGTCGTCCGAGAGTTGGAGACCTGTAGCGATCCGACACCTGGAAATATCGTTGACTCGTTGTTCAACTACATAAAGAAAGTGACGCCTTGCGAGAATCTGTTGTCAAAAGCTCGTGCTGATCAGTCCGTCGGCAGAGTCAGCGGTTCGTCCACTATTAACGGGACTCAGCTCATAACCATCGTTTTCAGTCTTTTGACCTTGAGATTCGTGTAAAGTTCCGTATCGGGTGCTCGAAACTGTTCGATATGACGAAAGTCCAAGTTCGCTTACAGACACAACATTTCGCCAAATTGTGATACTCGATTCAAAACAAATGCAGAAAAGATTTTGTCTATCCGAACAAGAAAAATCGTTTTTTATCACACTAAACAGATGGAGTTCGATGAATGCAAATGTTAACTCGCTGAAAATATTTGTGTCTATTTGATTGCTGTATTAACGGGAGTAAAATGCTTTTGTCGTTCGACTACGAAGGTATCGTCTATACCTTTACGCTTTAATTTTTTATTCATATATAACGGTGGTGAGATCAAACGAACCTATTGTCATTACCTCATTATTAGCCATTCGGTTAGTAAGGAATAAAATCATAAATTTGATTAATCATAAATTATTTGATAATGCAAATTGTGATACGAATGATTTTTAAATATTTCCGTCAGCTGGAACTAACTTTGTTCCGTGGTTAAAGGGCCAACACAATTTCTCGTGCATGTTGTAAACGAAAATTGCCGACGGTATTGTTTGTTCTTAAATTTGCAGAATTTGTTCAAACCAAAGGACCAAAATAAATACTATTACTATTACGTTGAAAACTTTTATATTTTATTCGTTGTGTTTTTATTTTATATCAGCCTTTGCATCCTCAACAAAATTTCACATCAAAACGTCAAATGCGAACAACATTTATCGTACGTTAAAATCGAGGAAATGAGTCATACAGTGAGAAAATATTATATCTGCTAGTGCATCAGAATATCTAAAACTGAATCCAGAGACTTATTGCATGGATACAATTTATTAAAAGTGGTATTGGGAGATCCCCGCAAAAATGTTTAGAAATCAAATATTTGATGAATAGCGTTTCACTTAATATTGCGGTTCAAATAAATAATTCATACCATCGCAAATTTCATTAAAGAACAACTAATGTCAGATAAAAAATGAGAAATCGACGAAATTGTTCGATTCGGCAACTTTTCCGTTTCATCTCTTACATGTATTAAGGCCATGTGAAAGATGTACCACGTGACATAGGAGTGCGAGAGAGATAGATGCATTTTTCGAATCGATGCCATTTAAAACCAGTAAACTTTTTGGATAAAACGGAAGCATTATCGGACGCGGTATTAAATTGTGCATCCGCTAATGCTTTTCTTTATCCCGAAAAGATTACGGTCTTGGAATCGCATTCATTACAGATTTTGGTTACCGACTGAGTCGTTTCACATGTCCTTAAGGTATAACCCCCGTCCACCTACCCCGCGCCCGGTTGACAACAAAAACTGCCCCGAATGTCGTTTTGAGACTGCAGACCGTCGAGAAAAAATAAAATTGCCTTTCCCTTTGCTTCACGTTAAGAGCATGTGAAACACTATAGAGGTCGAGAGAGATAGCATCAGCGGCGCTCTCGGCGGAGCGAGAGACACACGCTGGGAACGTTTTTGGCATGCTCTTAAGGGGAAGTGAAACAGCTGTGCGTGCGAGAGAGATGGTTGCATTTTTCAAATTAACTTTATTTAATGGTGCTAATTTGTTGAGGAAAAAGACGAATTCGGTAAGGATGCGAAATCCGGCTCGATTTTACTTTTTTCTAAAAAAAATTAGCACCCTTGAAAAAAGTTCACTACAGATTTCATTACCGACTGCGATATTTCACTTCCCTTTAATATCGATTAACTGACCGGTCATTGTTGAGCGCCCATCCACTGAATTTCTGTTTCTGCAATACCCACCGAGTCAAAGTCAGCTAATCCACGTAGATTTCTCGGATTGCACACCGACAAAACGAGCCAGTGAAAGAGGCGACAGTTTTGATACCGTTGTTTTTATATCTCCCTGGGTGATCTCGTCGTGGCACACGATTTGCCGTCAACACCAGGCTTGTTCGTGACCCGAAATTATCGTAAATGTGTAAATCTCGGCAAAGCGCTAATTCGCGAGCTTCCGGGTTAACGTGCAGGCTCGTAATAACTGTAAACGTGTCGGTTCAAAGGTTACAGTCCGTAACAAGTTAGACAACATTTCATCCGACACAGAAACTGCATAAACAAAAATCGTCACGACAGGCTGTGCGGCCCGTTTGGTGGATCGAACTATATGGTTTATCGAACTATTCGTGGACAATGATTTCCTTCTTTTTATGAAAACAAAAAAAAACATCTCAATACGTGAATGTAAGATCGCGGCTGTAATGATCTGCGACTATGGTTAGAAAGTTCATCCTGACAGTCGTATAATTTACAAACTCGAGATTTTATGGGCCATGGATAATACTAATCCAACGAGCGCGGGCTATGCGGAACCACCTGACGCAGCCGCTACGTTTCCGTACGAACATCGGATTAAGCACCATGCACCTTGGATACGAGAAGAGGTAGTTCTTTTAGCATCCGACAAAAAGGACGGATTACTTAATCCAAGAGCGCTGTTGTTTTTAACGCTATGGTACTTCTTCAGCGGTTGTACCCTGTTTCTCAACAAGTACATCCTTTCGTACATGGAAGGAGATCCCACTTTACTCGGTAAAAATTCATTTTCCAATATTCATAGCAAGAATTATTATTGCAATGTCCAAAGATTAGCGATAAAAATCATTATTATTATTATTATTACTATTATTATTATTATTATTTACAGAAAGGAAGTTTTAAACTTATATAATCTGCTTCAAAAATTTTTATAAATGTAATATAATTTGTAATGTAATTAAATGTAATATATTTTTTTGTTCTAGGCGCATGTCAAATGCTGATGACGGCGATTTGTGGTTTTATCCAAATGTACTTTCCATGCGGGATGTACAAAGCTAGCACAAGATTGATAAGACCGCCGGGTTTCTACAAACACATGATGCTCGTCGGTTGCACTAGATTTGCAACTGTAGTACTGGGTCTAGTAGCGTTGAATTACGTTGCTGTTAGCTTCACGGAGACTATCAAGAGTAGCGCACCACTGTTCACCGTGCTCATTAGCAGATATTTATTAGGTGAGACAGTTTTGTTTTGTGTCACAAAGTGTATTAATGAATTTCACTCCTTTGTATAGCAACTTTGCTTTCTTGAAGAATATATTTATAGATATATATTTTTTTAACGTTTTCATGTCAATTGCTCAAAATGCTCTGAACGGTAACAAAAAAATTACATTTAGAAAAAAGGTCTGAAAAAATGTTGTACTGCTGTTTGATTCAAAATTTCACAAAATTACAGGCAATGGTCTCTCATGAATGAAGCATTGCAAATAGAAGAAAATTATGAGCGCACAGTGTGTAAACTAAAAATTTTCAGGGAATTTTTTTCTTTTCCTTTCATTGGTGTATAAATTTCAAAAAATGTTTTTCAGGCGAATACACTGGTTTGTATGTAAATTTATCTCTCATCCCTGTGATGGGCGGGCTGGCTCTGTGTTCCGCCAATGAACTCAGTTTTGACTTCAGAGGATTTGTCGCCGCAATGGCCACGAATGTTACGGAGTGTATGCAGAATGTGTACTCAAAAATGTTGATCAGCGGCGACAATTTTAAATACACGTAATTATCATCAATCTTCGTATCTTCAAGACGAATTTTATGGATCTCAGAAAATTGAATGTCCAATTGACTTCTAGCTCCTTTATTTTGCAAAAAAATCGTAACTTTGGATTGTGCAACAAAGAACAAATTATTCATTAAATATACTTGTCAATCGTCTCTGATCCACAAACAGTCCGCGGAGAAACTCAAAGTGATTACAGTATTGTATAATTATTTATACGTTTTCAGGCCTGCCGAGCTCCAATTTTATACGAGTCTAGCGTCGGTGGTGGTACAGATCCCAGTGTCGATATTATTAGTCGATCTGTCGACTCTTCAGGAATCCTTCAGTTTCAAGCTTCTTTCGGTTTTTCTTCTGAACGGAGTTTTCTTCCACTTTCAGAGCATTACAGCTTATGTACTTATGGACTACATCAGTCCGGTCACTCATAGGTATGCAAATGTATATGTTTTTTTATAATAACAACAGTAGTTGTCTGCTCATAAAGAAACGCTTGCTGTAATAATCGGATAAATATACGTCTAGGAAAGTTACGACGAATAAGATTTTAGACTTTACGTCTGGTAAACCACTTAAGGCCGGCTATGAAAATAATGTTTCGACGCAATTTTTTTTTTGAACAATAATATATGGTGATAATTTTTTGTTAACATTGACTTGGTTTCAGTGTCGCAAATACAGCAAAAAGAGCGTTCTTAATATGGCTCTCCGTGTTATTGTTCGATAATCAAGTCACCGGATTATCGGCCCTTGGGACATGCTTTGTAATCGCTGGCGTGTTACTGTACAATCGGGCTCAGGAGTACGACAAAGCGAAAATGCTAAGAACGAAGTGCAACTCGAAATTAAATCTCCAATGAGCAATGTACCCTTGTAAAATACAATTGGAGCTGATAAAATTGGGGAATGTCGCAGTTGTTCTAATACCCATCGTAATCGACATATCGATGATTTCCGCGTACCAATTACATTACTGTCATTAATTATTTTTCTGTATAAAATTGTTTGTTAAATAATAATGTGCCAGCGGCATTCACTGATTATTTTTATAGGTGTTGCATCAACTATTTTTTTGTACAAAGTTTTAATACATTTTGACAATACAGTTTATAGTACTATTGGAATGTTCGAGATGACATTTTCCAACTTACATACACCCGCTGTCCGATGTATATTCTATAAAACCAAGTCCGTATAACGAACAACATTTCGTATAAGGTCTAATTTATATAATTGAAATCCCTTCACCATTCACAGCGGTTGTCACACAAATTCCATACGAATTCGAAAGAAACGTTTCATATGTAGAGGGATATCTGTATAGATTTTCATAGTATTTGGAAAAAATTTTAAGAAGAGTAACAGTTGAGCGCATTAAAAAAAATTACACTGTTTTAAAGCACTTTTTTTTCAAAATGTATTTTTATATTCTTGTACAAGCTAAGAATCATACAGCGAGTGTAAAAAAATCGCATACGAATTTGAAAGAAACCGTATTGATCTCAATTGTTATTTTTTAAGTATTGAATAAATGGAAACCTACCAATAAAGGAAAACCTCTGTCAGTGACAACTAATTTGCAATATATTCGTTACATCGTTTAGATTCTAATAAAACGCCAATGATCGAAACAGTAAAAGACGCCAGATTGTTATGAATACCGTATCTCGTAAAACAATGTATTTTACAGTGCTGAAGCATAGATTTCTATTGCTGCTCAACTTGCAATTAATTTACCAATTTACCTAAGAACACCGTTATAGCACATGTTTTAATAATTTCTTTTGATGTACAAGCTTTACTTTACAAAAAAAAAATATACGCAATAACATGCATTCTCCATTATATGGAAGAGTATAAAGATTTTAATGTAAAACTAATCCAAGAACAATTGGCCGATTGGTAATAGTTGGTTAATCGTTCATTGAATTGAGAAGTGCACTATTTCCGAACAATGCGTTTCGAAATGAAAATAATAACGGCAGCCTGGTGATTCCTAGAATACACATAGCACGCTTCTCACATATGCGATGCTTTGAGAGCCTGGTCAAGATCTGCCAGCAAATCTTGTTCGGACTCCAATCCAACCGACAACCGTATAAGTTGATCAGTAATTCCCAGCTCCGTCCTGACTTCTTCAGGCACTGATGAATGTGTCATAACGGATCTGCAATAGTACGAAATTACCGATTTTTCCTTTCAATTCTCAGTAAATAACTGTATAATGAAGCGAATCCACTAAACGTACGGCAATTCTGCAAGCGACTCGTATCCTCCAAGTGATTCCGCAAGGGTAAAGAGCTTGAGGGACTTCAAGAACTTGAAAGAGTCTCCCTTGTGATAGAACGTAACCATACCGCTATGCCCCTCCGTTTGTTTGATGGCTATGTCATGTTGAGGATGTGATTTGAGAACTAGAAAAATCATAACATACGAATCCGTTATAGCTTCGAATTATTATAGTGCGCATTCATATGCAGATGCAACTCGACTCTTGCGTTAAAGTCACTTGAACTCCATGTCTAAATTATATAGGAATTAAGAGATATGCTTTTTTTAAAATTGTCTCTTACGGGGGTGAATGACTTTATCGACCTGGGGATGAGCTTGCAAAAAATTGGCCACAGCAAGACCGTTTTTCATGTGCTGCTTCATTCGGACTTCCAAAGTTTTTAAACTACGATTGACTTGAGCACAATCGAACGGAGACGGCACGATACCCAGTGCTGAAACATAAACGAGGAGTGGCTTGCTAAGCGTTAGAGAACAAAAAAACTTTGTAAGATCAGTAGAAATGTGAATTTACCATTTTGAATGAAACCTAATCTTTTCGCCAAATCGTCATCTCGCATTATTGCAGCGCCCATTATAATGTCAGAATGTCCATTCATGTACTTTGTCAAAGAGTACATGACGATGTCGGCCCCAAGATCCAATGGTCGCTATTAGAGATAACACCGGCAAATAATATTCGTAAGCTCAGTAATATTAATTTATTTATTCATCCGTTTGAAATGAGAATGACGCGAGTCAAGTTTCAGATAAAAATTCGGACAATCTATCAAGGAATGTCAAAAACATGACGCAAGTACCATGTTCAACGTCAGGACTGATACGTATTTGAATCACAAATCTATGTTGAATTACTCAGAGAAATAAAAATATCGATGCTTCGGTACTTTTAGCGACTTACCTGGAAATAGCAAGTCAAGAAAGTATTGTCCACGACCAAAATGATATCAGGACGTTTGGCTTTGATTGCCATCGACGCCGCTTTAATATCGACAAGTTTCAGCAAAGGATTCGTCGGAGTCTCCAACCATATCATCTAAAACGGTTGTTCATTAGGATATTATCGTACAAGCTGCCTTCGAACAGGGAGTATGAGATGATAATTCCGAGGTGTTAATAATGTATACATGTAGAGTTCAGCAGGATAGTTGATTTAAGGAGTCATGATATTTATTTCCACATGCGCTAATATTGAAATGTAAGCACACCTTCGTATTCTCTTGCATGGCTTCGACGATGTTGTTCACATTTGTCGCATCTACAAATGTAACTGTAATGCCGTATCTGGGGGCACACTGTCGAAAGAAACGATTTGTCCCGCCATAGACATCATCCCCGCAAATTACATGATCTCCCGCCGTGAGTAGCGAAATCAACGAGGTGGTTGCTCCCAATCCCGACGCGAAAACAAAGCCATGGTTGCCGTTTTCCAAAGCCGCCAAACAGGATTCCAGAACCTTTCTTGACGGATTCCCGCTTCTGCCGTAATCGAATCCCTAAGCAAACCCGCGTGATTCATGGATACGCACTTAAACCTTTATTCAATTATTATGTAGTAACAAAAATAAACCTAACACATGAATACATCAGCCGATAGAGATAATTTAATTGGTCATGATTGATGTCAATTCGAGGGAGCAGGAAACATCCAATTAACATCACTGTGGTCGGTATCTTTCGATCCGAACTTATCGAGTCAAGCCTTTATATCAGAGTGTGAGAGGAAAGAAGAATCACAAAATACCGATGTGATTAATTTTTTTCTAATCTAATCATATTGTGATAACTTCCCCAAGACATAAAGTTTCATCGATATTAATGGCATTACAGAATCAACGGTAAATAATGAAACTACGAGTTGAAATATGACAGTTTATAAAATAATATTCCTGTACAAAAATCAATGTTTACTTTGTGCTCGCCGGGTGCATCCTGACGAAAAGTTGTTGACATGACCAGCGGAGGAACAACCGGACAGTAACTCCATTGCCGAGGGTCTTGTCCAGTGTGTATAGCTTTTGTTGCGAAACCTCTTAGTGTATTTGTTGGCATCATTAACTATTCGGAGAAAATAAAAGCGTAAGTTATGAACTACCCTGATAGACAAACGGCACAAAAAGTAGCAGTTGGCGCAATAATTGCGACATGTGCTGCACATGTCGCAAATATCGCGCCAATATTGCCACTTTTCGTGGGGCTTGTCTATCGGGGTAGCTTCGTACCTCAATTACGAATTATATCAGACTAGTAAATTGCTGTGACTCGAGCGCCTCGTGTTCTCACTATGGCCTATATATATAGGATTTAGAAACCGGAAATTTCAATTTCCGTTGATTTACCGAAAATACATCACTTCCGGTTTAAAAATTCAATTTTGCTGCCAAAATTGCGTCACCTCCCGTTCGGAAATCTCCTTTATCGACGGGAAGTGACGTATTTCCGATCGAATAATATATGTGATATAGAATCTAGATCGACGTTTGGTATTTTGATCTCCTTGGCTAATGAGCACAATCTTGGTTCGTGACTAGCAATAATAGTAAGTTATCACGCTCATAAACAACAAGGATTGCAGCTATCTGGTCTTCTTATATGGTTTATTTATAAAAACAATTGCCATTGTAGCTTTTATCAGCTTCTTATCCTCAACAGTAACAACAATAAACGACGATTTCAGCGGGTACTGAACTTTAACACTGTAGTAAATATATACTACTCTGTTTCAAAGTATAAAAATATTGATAACTTGTCACGTACTGATAAGAATTTTTACAACAGCTGTTGCATTGGTTTCAAACAGCTGTAGTACCCCCTCACAGCACGAAATATTATGAAATCAATTTAGAAAAACATTTTCAATCTTTCAAATCTTACGAATATTTCTAAATATGTAAACATAACGTTTCTGAAACATTTCTGAAACATAGTGATAAAATATTTTGAAATATTGGTTATATCATGTTTCACTGAAATATTTTTAGTAAAGTTCCGTGTTTATGCGGGTGTGAACATGAAATTTGGATTGGTGATGCAATCTTTCACATTTTGCTAAAATATTCAAAAAACATTTTCGAAAAATGTCCATGTAAGATTTACGAGCGGACAAACAATTATTTTCAATATTTAAAGAAAATATGATTGCAACCTTCCAAAAATATTTCTGTGCTATGTGGTGGGTACTGTATAAAACCTCAATGATAATAGTGATACAATCTGATAATATAGCTCATCGAAGAATGTAGAAAGAGATATTGTATCTCACAAACGAGAATAACACATATTAAAGTATATTGCTGGTTACGTCATCTTATGGATCATTTACACGATGGGCAGGTGTGACCATGCTACGTTTATCAAATATCGTGAGTGGCCAAAAAAATTAAGTATAAAATAAGTACAAAATAATAAATGAAGACGATAACGTTATTATTACAAAATTTACGTCATTCTCTAAAATTATCGTTACCACTGAACGATTTGCAAATATATGTAAATATAAAAATACGCAGCATAATAAATAAGTATTGTACTAATGAATGTGTTCCATCGGACAGATCACCTGAATTTAACCAGTGTGACATTATATCGAACAGAATTGTAAAGCGAATAATGAAATAAATGTACTTGTTTTTTTACTCACAGCTTACCGCAGCAACCAAGTCCTTAAGGGTATCAAAATGAGACCGTGGGAGTTGGCGTATTAATAGACCACGTCTCAGTGCAGCCCGTAGAAGAAACAGATAATTTTACGTGTCAGGTTGGTTGAAGGCGGGCACGGAGTGATTTGTCTTGTCGACAGTTCAAGGCACATGATCAAGAGCCGCATGGAGCCCAACTACGAAAAAGAGGGAGGGATGACTATTTCGTCACTATATTTTTTTCGTTGTCACGAGTTTCGGAATTCCGGTAATGCCGGCAACTCGGTTTGGTTTTTCATTTGCTCATAGATATTAGAACGGAATTGTGGATTTGTGATTGGCTATAGGCAAAAGTGCGCGGTATGAAAGTTACGCTTCATGTGAAACCAGCCTGAATGGCCGTTACATCCAGGCTGCTTTCTCTCATGGAAAGTAACTAACGCGACCAATCACAGATCTACGATTCCATTCCATAATTATTTGTGATGCGTCATTGGTTGCTCCAGTTTACGCTACGCACAAAGTATGTTCCATATGAAAGCGTCCGTGGTGGAAGTCTGCTCCGTTATGCCGTTCTGATTGTGTGATTCCTCCGTGTCTCAATTTGTATGTATATGTCAACCAACAACTCTTACTACGAAATAAAAGTAACCGGACCGATCCGTGTGAAATTATTGTTTAATTAAATAAATTTCATACAACGTTCCGATCACAGGTATGTTCTCTTGCATTTCCTTCAAAGAAATTATCATGGGAGAACTGCAAACCGCCTTAATTCTCACTACTCGATGAGTTGTCTTTTTATCTCATATACATTAAACCACTCAATAATAAACAAATTTTATATACATTCTTTCTGGTATCGTTATTAAGTTTTCCATCAATTTCGCCGCTTCTCATATCTTATATCGTTTTAACTTTCACTCTAAGAACTTAACCTACAAGTTTACAGAAAGGATCTCCAAGATTTTGATCAACAAAACATTTTTTACATCAGAAATTAATAGTTATACAACAAGAGAATTAAATCTGTGACGCATTAGAACAACATAATTTGAACTAATTAACATTCTGTTCGATCCAAGTTATTTTTCATAACTTTTCAATGTTTCTCCATCTTCAAAAGTACTCGCAGGACTTTCGAGTTAATTACTGGAACGCAAAGATTACATTGTTAGCCCAATTTATCTAGACCATTTTGAAAGCTGGCCTCTTTACAAATTGAATTGCATATTTTAGGCAAATGTTTGAGGAAAATAAAATCATGTTAAATATTGTATATAGGAGAATCGGAGACGATGACGGATTCGAGCGACTTGGATCGGCAGATTGAGCAACTTAAAAAATGTGAAATCATCAAAGAAGCCGAGGTCAAAGCACTTTGTGCCAAAGCTCGGGAAATCCTCATCGAAGAAAGTAACGTTCAGCGTATAGACTCTCCTGTTACGGCAAGTATATCAATATTTGGCTAATAAAAATATATTTCTGAGCACAAATTTAGTTTGCAACTTTATTTTTCTCTTTTCTGAGTGTTGCTTCAATATTAATATATAAAAGATATGAAGTTCATGAATCCATAAGCTAACAATCAGTGTGCATAAACTACGAATTTTATAATTTTTTTTTTTTTAATAATAATACCTTACTTTTTTAGGTTTGCGGAGATATTCACGGTCAATTTTATGATCTGAAGGAATTATTTAAAGTCGGTGGCGATGTTCCTGAGACGAATTACCTTTTTATGGGAGATTTCGTTGACAGAGGATTTTACAGTGTCGAAACTTTCCTTCTACTTTTAGCATTGAAGGTAAATAGAGTAAAGAATTTTAATTTCTCACAAGTTGTTGCGGTAGAGTATGTAAAACTGAATATACACTTTATTCTGTTCCAGGTTCGCTATCCCGATCGAATCACGTTAATACGCGGCAATCACGAATCAAGACAAATTACGCAAGTTTATGGATTCTACGACGAATGTCTCCGAAAGTATGGGAGTATTACAGTCTGGCGATACTGCACCGAAATTTTCGACTACTTGTCCCTTTCCGCTATTATCGACGGCAAGATCTTCTGCGTGCACGGCGGCCTCTCGCCAAGTATTCAAACACTCGATCAGATTCGGACGATAGACAGAAAACAAGAAGTAAGTATATATACAAATATCTACTCAGCTTTGTTCTCTAAGGGGGAATCAGTGGGATTATCCAGGTAAACGATAATCGAAGATATATCAGAATTAATCTTCATCTAAATAAAATGTTTTGCATTCCTATGGAGATCCGGGCTCGCGCTTGATGACTTGATTTAAGTTATGCTTATGTTAAGGTCCCCCATGATGGTCCAATGTGTGACCTCTTGTGGTCCGACCCCGAGGACACTCAGGGATGGGGAGTTTCGCCTAGAGGCGCTGGGTATCTGTTCGGCAGTGATGTCGTTGCCCAATTCAATTCTGCCAATGACATAGATATGATATGCCGAGCTCATCAATTGGTGATGGAAGGATACAAGTGGCATTTCAACGAGACCGTTTTGACAGTTTGGTCGGCACCTAACTACTGCTACAGGTGCGTTCATCGATTAGTACATCCGTATTTTATGTACCTTCGGGTGTTTCATACATGGTTTTCTTTCCTCTGCCGACAATTTTATCTTCACTGCATATCACACTTTGTTACTCATCGTACTTGTTACAATTTTTATTCCAGATGCGGC
Source organism: Amblyteles armatorius (assembly GCA_933228735.2). Lineage (NCBI taxonomy): Eukaryota > Metazoa > Arthropoda > Insecta > Hymenoptera > Ichneumonidae > Amblyteles > Amblyteles armatorius. The sequence goes on along the minus strand of OW121689.1, from coordinate 20,671,724 downwards.
AACGTCGCTGCGATTCTAGAACTGAACGAACATCTGCAAAGGGACTTCACAATATTTGAAGCCGCGCCACAGGAGAGCAGAGGAATACCGAGTAAAAAGCCGCAAGCCGATTATTTTTTGTAAAGAAACCCACCCCCATCATCATTGACGGTTTGTTCGAGTATGTTTTTAAGACTTCTTCATAATGCCACAGCGTGTCCATCAGATTTGACTCATTCAGAAGTAACACGATGCATTCCTAGGCTATTTTAAATCAGTAACCACAGAAGCAAACTTGTATATGGCTGTCAATAAAGAAAGCACTCCACTGTCAAATATAGATTTTATCAATGATTTGAACGTATCATTGGTTCTCGGGTAACTTGAGGGGTGGCATCTGTGAGTGTCTGTGTGAGACTCTCTATGAATTACCGTCAGTATCTCAATTAATGCTACCTAAATTGATTGTAGGAACAAGAGGGCGACAAACCGTTATACACGACGAAGCATGGTTTATAGCAAGTTTATAAAAATTTAAACCCTGCATTGCGTGTGCCGAAAATTTCTTTATTATTTTAGTTTGCAAAATGGAAGGAATACCCATTTATTTCAAGCATTTGGCCATATTTTCCCATCGACGTATCCAAAAGTTATATTATGAGTTTTAATATGAAACTTTCACTCGAACGAACACGATGCGAGACTCCCGCGTCCTAAGGGATCAAGAATTTTGGCTTCATAGCGAATTCTTCTTTGGTTCGATGCGACGAAGCTGGTCGAACTGCCCCTTGATCAATTGCCACGAAGTTAATCTATCGATACAGATACCAAACTCTGCACACGTTTCCTCCAATGCTGCTTGGCAAAGTGGCAGATATCCATGGTCAACTGTGGGTAGGAGATGATGCAGACTGTGCAACCCGAAATTCGTCAAAGACAAAAAATGATTATCATCGACGATTCTTCTGTCACGCACGGCATCCAATTCCAGGAGTCCCCAGTCAAGACTGTCGCTAATATAAAAATAATTACATTAGCACGACAGCAAAAAAGACAGTAAGATATTTTTTTATCATAAAAAAATCTTCCCCACAGCAGATCATTCGGGAATTGAAAAAAGAGTTCCATGAGCAATTTATGCGAAAGAATTCAAATCTTGATGGATTTACTTTTAATTAATATATATTTAGATAAATAATATATTTGATTAAAGCGGTGCAGCCTTGCCAATATGCTACAAAATAATTGGGACTTCTTGTAATGATTATATTACCGGTAGATATCACCGTCATGAAAGATATCTGGATGGTGATGTGCCGCGGTCAGACCAATAAAGCCGAATAGTAGGCTACTGATACCAATGATAATTAGCCACATCCCAATAGCCTGGAATCGTATCGGTGCTACAAGGCACATCGCGAATGGAAGGACGAAAGGTACAAGATCTCGTAGCTCAATTTTCTTCCATACAAATATAACGCTATGGTATCTGGAATACGAACGATTTGAAACTAATAACGTAACTGTTATCCTCAGGTGTAATTTACCTTTTAAAGCCCTGCATAAAGAACAGCAACGTCCAAACCAGCGGGCTATACAAAGCGCTAAAGAAACGTGGAACAAATGCTTTATCCGCTCGGGGCAGCCACTGAAGAAACGGTTCAAAGGCGTACAATTCAAAGTCCCAAAGAGTATTCGGATACATGTGATGACTCATCACATGAGTTATACGCCACTCTTTTGACGACATGAGACTAATGTCGAAATAATACATCCGAAAATTGTCTCGCATGTGAAAATAATTGTGCCCTGATATCGTGGTCCAACAATGAAACACAGCTGAAACAGAAAAATAACTGACAGTTAAAATACCGTAATGCTTATATATATATAACTATATTAGACGTAATATATAACTATATTAACACCGCTTGAACTTGAATAGTAAATATCTTAATCCATTTGTAATTGTATAATATGTGCCTCTCTGCCACATGTTGTACGTTGGAAAATGATTTTTGTATTTCTCAATTTTTTTTTGTCCTATAAATCAGAATTGCATACCAGCGATAATTATTGCGGTCCATGTTTGCGTCATCGCGGCCGAGAGGCACGCGATAAGAGTTGTCGTTGCTAAGAAGTCAGCAATCATGTTTGATTTAACCGAGGGTTTATGATAATTCACGTTTCCCAAAGCAATCAATGCGCGCTCTTTGAATTTTTTGTAAAAGTGGCCTGTCTCGAAGGTGAATGGCGCGCTCCTTTCTGTTTTTGCTTTTCGTACAAAGAATTTCGGTAACATCCGTTCTGCTCTGTTCGAAACGTGATGGGTCTTGAAACAAAAATGATATCCATCATAAAATTACGACGCTGCCGTGCCGTCATTTTTCTATCTGGGTTGAATAAATGACCAAATGAGGAGCTCTGCCAAGCCAACACACCCCCCCCCCCCCCCCCCCCCAACCCTCCGTCATTCCACGATGTGCACCATCTAACACGGGCCTAGTCGATTTCTCGTTTGATGAGTCACATTACCTTACGATTGTATTTTAAATCGCGTTAATCAATTTTACCTCGAAAGCCTCCGTAATATCAGTTCCTTTAGTCAGTAGAATCCATTCACTCCCACCTGGATGTGAATGCGCCCAATTCGCAAGGTCGTACAGATTATTGCCAATGCGCCAAAGATCTTCGGCACCGTCGACATGTTTTCTTCCATCCAAGAAACCTTGAGCAATAGGTATTGTCTCTTCGCGAGCGGGAAAATAAGCGAATCCGGGAATCGAACTCTGCAGTTTTGCCATTTTACGATTGACGTGGTTCAAGCGAATGGATTAAACTTATCTGAAAAACGAAACTTTTATCTTTATTTAATTATTTACGTACACGATCGAGACGAAACAAAATTAATTTCCGCGTATCGTGGTTACCGTGGGACACGTAGATTAACCAGCTGTTTCACACGACTTCAAATCGTTTTTTTTTTTTTTTTTTTCAATAATTAAAGGTACATTATTATTTATGATAATTACTGTTAGTTCATTCTTGTAAAGACTTTAAAAAAATGTTATTTGAAAGAATTACCAATACACCTTTCAGTCCCTCTTGACGAGATGCTGATCACTATGTAACACGAAGAACGAGAAATTCGCTCTAATTTAACTTATACTGGGGACAGAGAATGTTTCGTGCGACGCAGAAGACAAAATGTGACACGTATTTCTGGCATTTAAACGTTTTCTATCAGTCGATACGTCAGCTTATATCAAACGGGGCGTAGAGGTCATTATAATTTGCAATGGAGAGCTGCATTACGCAAATGAGTAAATACAGATAAAACAAGACCTTTGATCCTGATATACCTCCCGAAGAGTTGTTAACATATATTTTTAATGCTCTTATGTGTAAGATTGTACCAGTTATACCACTTGTCTCTCACCGGAAGACAAGAAGCTGTACGACGTTAAACACCTCTCTATGTCTGCAAAAAAAAAAGGGAATTCCCGATAGCAAAGTTAAGATGTGCCGAAAAGGTCTTGGGATCTACTAAATTATTTTTTACTCCCTCGGACACTATTGCAATAACAACTGATGTTGTAAATTATGTTCAGCTTTGAATACGATGTAGCCGCGACTACCCCTACCAACATCGCGTAAATCTGCAGATTGAACTGGCTTGCGGGATCTACACGAATGCGTATAAGATGCCGAAAGCCAGTTAGAACTTGTTCTAAGTGTTGGCCGAGGCGGGTTTCTCCCAGTGGCCCGACTGGTTTCCACAGCCGTCGGTCCAGTCTAATTGAAGAAGAAGAAGAAGAAGAACTTCTTCTACCGGCGGCATTCAAGCGATCTCAACGTTGCATCGCAGCCCCTTTGCTGATCATACTGGTGTATAACTGAAACAAGCACCATACGGTGTCCTCGTTCGAGAGGTTCCAGTAAGAAATTAAATCACTAATCAGCCTCGAGACTATTGTCTGAATATCCGTCGGATATTTGAATCCTTTTTCTTGAATAACAGTAGCTGATTCTTCCTTCTTTTAACAATCGAGAATTCCCTCACAAAGTAATTGCCATGGAATATTACAATCAAACGTTACAATAATAAAATTAGTTTTTTTTCCCTCACTTCCGGCACGAAAATGCACCGGAAGTGCGTGTCGATTTGCAACTAAAAGAGCTGCTAATAATAAAAGCAGTTACTTATTTTAAAAAAAGCAAGCAACAAATAGTATCGCTTGTCATCAAACATTATTCTTGGCTAATTGTCACTAATCTGATTAAACAAACACGGTACGCCGGATGATATTGTCAAGAGCAATTTCTGTAAATTTCCGGTGGCGCTGGGCACGCTCCCGCAAAAAAAATGTGTGTGCCGGTCGCAACTACGAGACTCGAGCCTGTCCGTCTCATTCTCCTCTTTTGTGTGCTACGGTACGGTGTACTGCACTGTTCTTCGAGAAGATCGTTGGATGGGTTCTACAAATATTGTGATTTAAAGGTATGATTTCATTATTCGTCAGTCTGTAGTTTGAGGCTTCGAGATTCACCGATTATTTCTTCCTGACGTAGTACAAAGAAACAAGAAGGAACACCGGTTCTCTGTCGCATCGTTATATTCCGACCCGATTGAGGAGAGCCTACCGACTATCTCGGTATCTCCAACAATTAATTTCCATGATCAGTTATCTAATAATTTCATTTTAAAACATTAAAAGTTTAACATCGCGTTGTTCCTTCGCATTTCCTCGTCAACGAGACCCTGTTGATCTCTTAGTGCACCGTCGATGCTCGTAACTACGTTGTACTAGACTTCGTGTTCTGCGAATCTGGTAAATTTATTGTTATCGGTGTTATTATTGTTTCTCTACGATTGATTGTTTAATTAACTAACGTAGAGGATCGAAACAGCAGTCGTATGTTTTTTTGCGAAAAATTAACAAGGAACAGATCTTTTGATATATTACTTCCATTGTTTTTCAACGCACTCGGCATTCTTGGAATCAACATTGCCGATGTAGCTTGCCTCTTGGCTGACAAAGAAAACGTGGAGAGCCTAGCTTGTCAGCCCCGCCCCCCTTTTTTTTCTCTCCTTGGCGCTCTTGCAGTGTTATGTTTCGTTTTTCGTTATCGCCTGTACACGAGAGTGTGTGCCGCGTGCGGCTTAGGCCCGCGTTTTGGCGTTTTCCTTTGTCTTGTAGTTCTATTGAATTTTGCGACTGAATCTAATTCACGAGAAATGAAGCGCCCGGTTTCTTCACTGTTCTGTGAATAATAACTTAATTAGGATAGTTGAAAAAGTTGATTGTTCAATATTGAATCGTGCAGTATGAAAAAAAAACTTTGCTGAAGTGTTGCGAATAAATGCAAATTTTTTCTTGTCTTCATTTGCCACAGAACGAAACTGCCTAGTACCTAGATAGACGAGCACCACGAAATGAACCCAATGTGGCACAAAATTTGCGACATGCGCGGCACATGTTGCAAATATTGCACCAACCGCCTCATTTTTGTGGTGCTCGTTCGTCTGGGTAATATAAAACAAACTGTTTTCCATTTCTTTTTCGTACATTTATTGATACAAGAGCTCTCGGCTTTTGAAATTATTAAAAATAATGCTGAAAAATGTCTGCCACATGACATTGAAAAAGCAGTATGGATGAGACAGAATGTCGCTTTATTCATGTCCTAAGGAAAGCCCGCTAAAGTACCCGAATATACAACAAGGAATGACAACAAGATGGCGCATCAGAAACTACGCAATCATAAACAGTTGAATGTTGTATGGTGATAATAACGAGTAACAATTTTTTTTCTTTTTGAGATGTCAAACAATGAAAAAACATATGTTGCCGAACCAAGCATAGATACATTACTTATGAGCATTTTTTGTACAGAGACTATTCATTAACTTCTTTTGCAACAATATTTTGTCAATCGTTGGGAATACCATTGAAAAAGTGGTTTGATGCAGCAAAAAACTGTCGGCAGACATTATTTAGATTATTGGAAGGATGCTGCTATTGATTATAAAATATTTTGACTATAGAGGAAGAAACATGAGTGACCCAAGGAGACAGAAGACACTGAGTCGTGGGCGTTCAAAGCCCACACCAGTTCCAAAGCCGGATGAACAACCGCAGGGGGTCCTGCGCCAGGTCGCTACGCAGCCACAAGGTGCTTGGGCTCGTCGTCCCGGTACAGCGCAACCTGAGCATCCACCTGGACCAGTGCGTACAAAACATGAAATACATCTTCTTTTTTTAACTTTTTATTATATTGACAACAATATGTTTCTTCTTTCCCAGTCTTTTCATTACATTTGAGTTTCCGAGCATTACATGTTTTATGTTTTCACACAGAGCATCGGCCGTGTGATGAAGACGACGCCTGCGGTAATGGCACATCCAATTGTACCGGACCCACGTCCGGAAAGTACTGGACGTGCTGCACTGCAGCAGCAACAAGTAGTCTCGCGCGATGTAGCTGGTACGAAACGTAAAACGATTGTAGGATCCATTTCTGTAGCATAATTCTAAAAATCAATTTTGTAGCTGGCGGAGGCGGTGATGCAGGTGTTTTGGGACGTGGCTCTCTGCGAGGACGTCGAGTCATCAATCCGGAACTTCTCGAGACACGCCCAAAGAATTTGGTCACCAAGCAGGGTTCGTTTTAAAGATGAATGATAGGTGACCTAACTGTGATCTGTCTTCCGATCCGATACTGACGCTTAGAACTACAAATAATTGCAGCAAAGGATGGCCAACAAGTTACTCTACAAGCAAACTACTTCAAGTTGGTCACATCCACCGATTGGTGTCTGTACAAATATCGAGTTGATTTCGCCCCTGAGGAAGATCGAACCATCGTCCGAAAAGGAATGCTCCGACTCCACCAAGCAACATTGGGAGCTTACATCTTTGATGGCACAGTTTTGTACACAAGTCATCGCTTACCTCAGGTGAGTCGGTTCAACTCCTCTACCATTGTTTGTGACTCTGATAAAAAAATGTACTTCTATGGGTATAAGAAGCGTGAAGCATCCTATAATATTGAACTTTTTTTAATCTGATGATTAAGACAAGGCCATTTATAGGCTTAAATACGTAAAATAAACTACAAAAAAATGTATGAATGAAATATTTTAAACAAATATTTTTCCAACTTTTCAACTAACTTTGTAGACTTCTGATTATCAAATTTTATTAACAATCGTATTAATCGTATCTGTCCACTGTTTTGCACAGCCACTGGAGCTTTTCTCGCAGAGAAGAGGCGACGACGCACAGATTCAGATTGTCATTCGCCTCGTCGGCGATATGGTAAAAGGCGATGAGCATTATCTGCAATTCTTCAACATCATAATGCGAAAGTGTCTCGAGTATTTGCAGCTCCAATTAGTTGGAAGAAACTTTTTCGACGCTAAGAACAAGGTGATTATTTTTTTGTCTTTTTCCTTGGACTGTTGGAAGAAGTTTAACGTGAATGTGAAAGAAATATTTTTTTCTTCCCTGTCCAAGGTCGAAGTCCGACAATATAGATTGGAATTGTGGCCCGGGTATGAGACGACCATACGTCAACACGAACACGATATCCTCATGTGCGCAGAGATAACACATAAAGTTATGCGCCAGCAGACTGTAATGGATATTTTGACCGATCTATACAATCGCCATGGAAGAGACTATCAGGTACGGTAGCCTCTCAAGTATACTTTCTGGCAGTTGCAAATTTGCCACAGGAGTAGGTATGACGAGAAACACGAATTTACCTGTATTCGGTTTTTTTCAGGACCGATTCAAGGCTGCCGTGATTGGACTCACTGTGCTCACGGATTATAACAACAACACGTACAGAATTGACGACGTTGATTTTTCCGTCAGCCCTGCCTCGACGTTCCAGCGAAAAGGCGTACAAATCAGTTACGAGGAGTACTATCGCACAAAATATCAAATAAGCATAAGGGACAATAGACAGCCTCTGCTGTTGTCAAGGAGTAAGGCGCGCGATCGTAGGGCTGGTGCCTCTGAAATCGTGTGTCTGATACCCGAACTGTGCAGAGCAACAGGTAAATTAGCAAATATCTTCTAATTATTACAATGTACCAAGAAGTCTGGAGTGTTTTGACTTTACTGAAATTTTGATGAAATGCTGATGCAATCTCATTGAAAAAACAAAAAAATTTCATACGGTGCAAAAATGGCTTGCTTCGCGTATGTAAAACCCTAATTTCCACACATTGTGATAAAAAATGAGTACCATACTCGTGCGAAAATCGCAAAATCGAAAAATCTAAAGTACATGAAATTAGTGTGAAATGCTAATTCATCAACAAAAAAAAGGCTGGATAAAAAATAGCCTTTTCATGGTCATTAAAGAAAACAAATAAGCCAGAGCAGCGCTTTTTTTAACCTGGGGTCCATGGACCCCAAAATACACGACTGACCCCCTGTGTGGACCCCCAAGGTTAAGAACCACTGAGCTAGAGGGAAATTGTAAGTAAACTTTGAGTAGTAATAGTGGATTCATTGTCAATATAACGGCTAGTACGATTTGTTGAACATAGCATGACGTAACGTAGATTTACGTGAGAATACATGTATACATTGCCAATTGACCATCGACCTAAGTCCTGCAGTCATAGGCTCTGATTTTCCCTGATTACCGAAAAATGATCTCTGACCAATTTTATCAATGGTCCATTCATCAAAAGCGACGACGATGTATTTGTAAACAATTCACTTTAAGGATTACATTTAAAGTTTTGCTTTAATTCTTTCATTACGTGCTACATTTTTTACTATATTTTCTCAACTTGTATTGAAACAAGGATCTCTAGCACGATTAAATGATAAAAATTACCTTAATTTTATCTTACAGGTCTAACCGATGACATGCGCTCCGACCGCACGATGATGCGAGAACTTGCTAATCACACACGAGTCAATCCCCAGGGTCGCATTCAACGTCTGATGAGCTTTAATCAACGCATCCAGCGTCAGCCTGAGGCTGTACAGGAGCTCACAGATTGGAACATGAAATTGGATGAAAAGCTTATGACATTACCAGGACGACTTCTTGGCCAGGAAAAAATCATATTTGGACGGAACACTTCCGCGATGGCTGGCGAGAACGCTGACTGGAATCGAGAATTAAGAAACAAACAAATGTTGCAAACGGTGTCGTTGACTGATTGGGTCATCGTTGTTCCGAATCGCACCGTCCGCGATTCACAAGTGAGTATTTATCCACAAGTCCGATTCATACTGTGATAATTCATACTATATTCGAGAGTAATAAAACAACCACTTAAATGCGTAAAAAAAACCCTTTGCCATATCTGACTTACCACTTGTTCATTTTTTTAAGGAAATTGGTTGAATATCATTGAACTAGTTAGAATTTTTGAAATAATTATACAATTGCGATTAAAGAAAAAATTATGCAATCGATTATAATTCTTGTAACATGTATATACAATTGGATTCATATTTGAACAATTAAGTTGAATATTCGGCGGAGTTTAAAACAATGCGATCAATCTTTCAGGAATTCCTCGGTGCGATGAGATCGGCAGTGAGTCGCATGCAATTCCAAATATCGGAGCCACGGAGTTATACGATCAACGACGATCGGGCCAACACTTATACTTCCGCTATCGAGGAGATAATGAGCCGTGCCAATCCTCAGTTGATAATGTGCGTTGTACCCAACAATCGCGCCGATCGTTACTCTGCAATAAAGAAAAAAAGTTGCATCGATCGTCCTGTCCCGACTCAGTGCATCTTGGCGAAAAATCTAAACGGCAAAGGACTCTCGTCGATCGCGACAAAAGTAGCAATCCAACTGAACTGCAAACTTGGTGGCATTCCTTGGTCCACAGCAATACCGGTCAGTGGCCTTATGGTCGCGGGTTTCGATGTCTGCCACGACACTAACGTGAAGGGTCGGGACTTTGGTGAGTTTTATCTAATTGACATTTTCTTCCAACTCGGACTGACCGTTGCCAGTATTCTCTATTATACTATTATTACACAATATCGTTTAAAAAATGCTACTAAAGAAACTTGCATAATGCTTTCATATAATTTTTTCCAACTCGTTTGATAAAAATTGACTAAATCGGGGATATCCATTGTTTTTGTTTCGATAGGAGCTCTGGTTGCTTCGCTCGATCCGGCCTTCGGCCGTTACTTTTCGGCAGTCAGCGCCCACACGACCGGTGAAGAGTTGTCGAACGATCTGGCTACGAACATGGTCAAGGCTCTGCACAAGTACAAAGAATTTAACAAAGCATTGCCAAGCCGAATCGTCATTTATCGCGACGGAGTCGGCGAGGGACAAATACCCTTCGTATACGAGCACGAAGTTGAAAATCTAAAGGCCAAGCTCGTCGCACTGTATCAAGATCCGAGCCACTTGAAGATGGCCTACATCATCGTGACAAAGCGTCTGAACACGAGACTCTTCTACAACAACATGAATCCGCCCCCCGGAACTGTCGTCGATGACGTTATAACGAGTCCGACCAAGTACGATTTCTTCATCGTATCGCAATCGGTAACACAGGGAACCGTATCGCCGGTTGGATACAACATTATTTCCGACAACGTAAATCTAGACGCCGGAAAACTGCAGAGACTGACGTACAAACTGACGCACATGTACTTCAACTGGAGCGGAACCGTGAGAGTTCCAGCGCCATGCCAGTTTGCTCACAAGCTCGCTTTCCTTGTGTCGCAATCTATACACGCGTCTCCAAGCAATCATCTCGAGACCGTTCTCTACTTTCTCTAACTTCATCGAAGTGTTTAGGCTACTTCGATCGCGATTGGCAACTATTATATTTCTCAAAACTATAATCCGCGGGTGACTTTTTGTTTCGAGATAATATACGCGCGTCAAATTTCGGTACTCGAATTATTGATTTACGTTACTGACATGATTACACTTATAACTTCTAACAAGGTTACTTATATTTTTCTTTTAAGCCAGTATTATCGTTTTAGTAGACCGATGTTCATGCAATTGAACAACCAAAGACGAAGGATGCACTTGAATCGAGGTTTGACTCCGGTTTAAAACGTCCGACCACTCTTGGTTCAGTTCTAGAGTCAGTATTCACTCGACGTGAACCTATTTTCGTTGAAAATCTTTCGTTCAGAGACGCGAAAGATGTTTGGCATCGTTACATAAACCGTTCATTTTTTTATTTGACAATCCATTTTTTATGTATGACAAACAATGTAGACGATAAATAAATGACAATTTATTGCATCTCAGTGTACGTTACAGTGTTACTCCTACGTCATACCGAAAACACGTCACTTTCTGGTTTGAAAATTAATTTCATTTCCAATCGAAAAATAACATTTTCAAACCAGAAGTGACGTAAGTACATTACGATTATAGTGGAAAGAAACTTTTTCTGACGAGTGTGAGTTTGCAGCACGAGCCGACGGCGAGCGTTGCAATTACAAGAGTTAAGAAAACGTTTTTCGTACGAGTGTCGTACAAAATGTTATTTCCCAACGTGTGGAAATCGGGATTTTACGCACGCAAGACGTGTGCAAAACTGCAATTTTCGCACAGATTAAAATAAATGAGATTTTTAAACCGGAAGTGACGATTTCCCGTCGACGTCACTTCTGGTCGAATGCTGAGATTTTGAAACCGGGAGTGACGCCACAACGAAAATATTCAAATTTATCCATATGACGTCACTCCCTGTTTAAACGTGAAATTTTCAAACCGAAAATAACGTTGCAGAAATAAGAATAATTTTTTTTTGAATGTATCTGAAAGGCAACCAGTGGCCGAAACGTGTGAATCAAGGAACCCTTTCACTTCTATAACAAATATTCATTTAACAGCGTAATTTTTCATGGTCCCAGAATGCCAAAAGATATCCGACGATTCGATATTATGATAACGGCTGTAAGCGACAAGTACGGTTGCGACGACTGAGCACGCTCTTCTCGGACCTAATGACAACACGACATCGAAGTTTACATTTTTTTCATCGTAGGCATTATTCTGCTAGCTCTTTTGACAGGGTACTACACCAATCGCCTGTTAAACGGAATCCTTAGAATTTAGCGTTCAATCAACTACAAAGACTAGCTAGAAAAATCTGCACCGAAAGAATTTATTTCTCCAATCTGCCTTAATTCCACGAACTCAGTTCAGAAACAGTTGATCTCCGAGTGTCGGGGAAGCCGGTCAGAGCTGGTCCTCTGCCGTATGTGCGTCCGAGATCGTTCCTTTATTCACATCGTAATCGTAAGTATTATAAGGATTTATTACCCGAAATATGACTAAAAAAAAAGTCAGCACACGATTTCACTTCTGCGATACATTGTTTCCGTTAATAATCACATTCTCATGCGTAGAATGTAAATTGTCCAAAACACGAGTGACCTTGACGTTTTCGTGGCGGTCATTTCTACTGGCGTTTTCTTTTAATTGGCTGATCATTCGTAAATACTCGCACGGCTCGATTGTTTTTCAGATGTTCCTTGTCAGCGGGGTTTAACAAAAAATGCTTGCTTTTTTTACTAACAAAACATTGAAGAATTATTCTTCGTCTCGTTCATATGACTTGTATAGTTCGAGATCCGTGAAAGGTGAGAAAATTTTGGTCCTTTAGTCAACATTGTCTTATATGGAATTCTACTTGAGTTAATGAAAAAAAAATTCTTGCAGAAATGGGTGTGGAGAATGAAGTTTCGCTGATTGCGAACGGGATTATTCCATTGCAGCATAACAAAATTCATGAGTTTGTCTGCTCCGTGTGTACAGACGAGACGAGTTTCGATGACTGGGAGCAGCATATAGGTAGCGAGGTGCACATCAGAACTCTGGAACAGTTCAATCTGACATTCGAGAAGAACGAAGTAAAAATCCACTGTAAAGTTTGTGGTACGGACATCGATCGGAATGAGCTGAAAGCCCATGGAAAATTGCATCCGATTGTCCCCTGGCACGAGCCTGAAGACAAGTATCGGACATTCTTCGAGAATCACATGATCGGATGGAAAAATGAGCTGTACTATTGCCTGTATGAGGAAATTTTTCTCGAGTGGTCCACGGCTTTTCTTCGCATCAACGATTGGAAACACCAAAATCTCCGGGAAGAACTAACTCTGCTGCCCGACGAATTTTTGACCAAACTACCTGTGGATGTTACCTTTGAGTTGCTGGTCACTAATGCACTCGTCCCCTTTGATGAAAAAATGCTAAAGTGCCAAATGTGCAAAGGTTCCGATACCATAGAATTCACAAAAATTGTTCATCACGTCAAAAGCTTTTTACACTCGCGGGGTGAAATAACATTCCAGGATAAATTGAAGGGACGAATAACTTTGAACACCGATCTAAAGCTCCATGAAAATTGTCCGCTCACAGAACCGATGCGCAAACAATTGGTTGATATGATAACCAATGAAGAACAATGTTGCCAAAGCGTGCCCTGCTGTTACCTGGAGAAATTTGCTGTTGCGAATTTCCGTTGCAAGGTTTGCGATCGTCTTGTTTTTGCGTCGATTCGCAATACACACATTCACCTGGTGGGCGAGTTCCACGCGAATTCTCTGAAGAAATGCGGCTGCGACATCATCTCGCTCAAAGACGCCGACACTTACCACTGCGAAAGCTGCGATATTAGTGGTCGCAAAGAGTTGTATCTTCATATAAAAGGTGTATCCCATTCGTTCAGGCACATCTTTTTTGAATCAGAGAGAAAATTTCTTACGAAGATTCCCACTAAAGTCGAATCACCTATGAAGAAATCGCTTCGCGTAAGCGGAACGAATAATGCGATTTGTCTGGAGAAATATCGTTGCGATAAAACTTCGAGAAAAACTGATAACATTTTTTATTGCCAATGCTGCAACCGCTACGTAATCAGGCCCAAGAGAGTTTGCACGCCGTTAAAGGAAGAAAATCACGTGAATACCTTAGCCGTGTCGGATAAGCAACAATCGGCAATTGGCGATAAAAATCCAATTAAAGTCGAGGTTCCGAAGCAGCCAAAACCACATGTTATCAGGCGACATTACGGTCCTAGGCCTCGCTATTACAACAGGAGACCTCGTGCCCCGAAGCCACTCGAGCCACTCTACCCCGATATCGTGAGTCAAACCATACCCTCCAATTACATCAAGGCGGAAAATTCTACTGATTCTCATTGCATAATATGCAACGTCACATTATCTACAGCCACAGAAATACAAAATCACATCGTCGGTTCTGACCACAAGATCGCCATGAACAGATACGGCTGCGATAACGTCACGCTTGTTGCAGGTAAATTGTATTACTGCCGATGCTGCAATTGCCGGATTTTCGGTCACGACAACGTTTATCTTCATGCAAAGGGACGACAGCACAACATTGAGCGCATGGCGCAGATTCGCGAGAAGAAACTAGAAGAGCCATCGGTCCGACCGGTGCCAACTAAAGTTGCATTGTCGTCGATATTAACTAACGAAGTTACAAAAATGGTAGAAGAAGTCAAGTCCAGAGAAGCGGCCTTTGCGTCGAGACCTCATCGCAATCGTGTCCGATTTTCGAATCCACAGAAGTTCGTTCTTGAGGACCGAACTCGCTGCAACGTTTGCAATGTTATCTTCAACAGCAGTGGGGAACTTCACAGCCACTCTGCAAGTCACTTCAGCGAGGATTTCATTCGTTCCAGTGCGAATAAAAATTCCAAGGGCCCGATTAATGGTGTGGCTTCGAAATTCCAAATGGAATTGTCGAACGCACTCGAGTCTAAAGAAATTTCCACCGAAACTGCAAAAACTTTAGAGAAAATTTTGGAGAATTGTGGATCCAGCGATATTGACACAAAACCTTGCAAATCCACGTCAACCAATGGCACATTCTTTGCTACTATCGAAGGAACGATCATTTGCGACAGCGAAGACGACAGCGATGCCGAGTCTGAGATAAAGTGTCGTACGCCGGTGAAAACGATTATGCAGAGAGTCGTCCAACTCTCAAATTTCGAGGAAGACCACATCTACGACATGAAAGATAAATTGGGAGAGATAGAGCTCGGTATGAAGCTATGTTTCGTCATCGATTCGACGAACATCTATTGCCTCGTGTGCCGTAAAACTGTTGAAAATACGCTGCAAAATTACATCGAACACTTGCGTAGCTTGGATCATTGCGATTATCTCGAGAAAATGGCGAAAGACGATGAACTGTTCGACCGCTTTCCCGAGCAATTCAGCGAGCTCGCTCTGGCCTATGAGTACATGGAAGAGACCTCAGACGACGTGATACGTTGCCTTGTTTGCCACGAAGAAATAGCCAATGTTGATGGTAAGATACGCGATCACATCGATGAACGCGATCACGAACAAATCCGCGATGAGATGCATTTAAATGCGCAGCGAAATTTCAAGGACGTAAAATCGAGAATGCAGTGCACCTGGTACAACGTTCAGAATTATTGGTGCGTCCTGTGTTCGGAGAATTTTCAATCCGAAATAAGCTTCACGAAACATTTGGCGAGCGCGAGGCACGACAATGTTGTCGAACAATCGGATAATGTCGGGAAAGCATTGATGTACGACTTTTGCGCACCGTGCGCCTTGCTGTGGTACGGATATAGATGCACGCATGCATATCATTGCACCGTTACGTCGCACAAGTGGCTTGTGCAGGACGGACATTACGTATTGCACGAATTGCCGGAATCGGCCAAAGATCTTTTGGCTACAGCGACACAGTACATAAAAGATACGATAGAACATCTCGAGAGCGTAGCTACGATTGAACGGGAGAAAGAACTAATCTTGTCGCAAGATTTGAAGGAAGCTGTAATACAAAGATTTTGCAATGCGAAAGTTTATACTTATGGATCAAGAGTATTCGGATCGGGTGGACCGAACAGCGATGTGAATGTTTTTCTTGATTGCGGTGAGTGAAAACTGCCGCTCTGCACTGATTGATTTTTTTTTTGTGTATTATAGCACGTTTTTCACCATTTTTATCAAAGTGCAGAAATTAATGAAATGAAAAAAATATTACATTTCCTCAGGAGGCATGTACAACGGCAATGCGAAATCGAAGGAACGGGTCTTGTCCTTGGCAACCAGTGTGCACGAATGTTTGAGCTGGGATCCGAAATCTTGGGACTTGGACGAATTTCTGACAAGCTGTCGAACTCCTATCATCAGAGCACATCACAGAGCAACGGGACTCTCGTGCGATATATCCTTCGAGAATGGGCTACCGGTTGAAAACACCAAGTTGATCAAGTATGCCGAATTAAGTCGAAGTTTTCTTGACATCGAATTATGTCTGACGAGAAGTACGTATTACAGATCTTTCAACGATGTTTTTCCTGCGTGCCGAAATTTGATGCTTTTGTTGAAAAAGTGGCTGGTACACTGCAAATTGTCGGGACCTGATCGCATCTCTAGTTATGCACTGTATTGGTTCGTCATTTTCTACTTGCAAAAGGAAACGATTCTTCCAAGTATTGCCACGTTGATCAAGATGAATAGCAGATCGTATGAGATAGCTGGTAAGTCAAGAACACGACGATTTCCGACTTAAAACAAAAACAATGTCATTTAAAGTAAATCATTAACATGTTGAGAAAAAGGAGCGAATCGTTCCATTTTGAAGGGTAATCTTTCTCGTTCACAGGTTGGGAGGTCGGCGTCACCCGCGAATACAGTCACAATAAAGCTGAGAGTAACCTCAGCACAGAGGAAATGCTCATTCGATTTTTTATGTTCTATGCCGATTTCGATTTCCGTCACGACGTCGTCTGTCCTCTGCTTGGCGATGCGGTGAAGAAACGAGACTTCGCTGATCATCGAAATCTACCCAAAGAAATGCGATCCTACGTACATCACATGGAGAAATTGTCCAATCCGGAACCCTTGCGTGTCGATACTCCCATGTGCATTCAAGATCCGTTGGATCTTCAGCATAATATCACTAAAACAGTGAGCAAAGTACTCTTATGCCGTTTCCGAACCTGCTGTTCCAAAAGCGTCAACGTACTGCAGTGCTCATTGTAGATGAGCTTCTTCCGAAAAAGCTTCCAGACACTAGTGTTGTAATTGTTTTCTTACGTGTGTGCGTGTGTCTTCTAATCAAAAATTGCACAGTAATAGACTGTAACAGGCATTGATAAGATCATGTTTTTATTAGTGATTTTTCTAGTATTTAAAATGAAGTTGTCGCCCAAATAATGATAGTCTATATAATCGTTATCTAAATGGGATGCAAACCGGATCTATCAGTTTTTTTTTACAAAAATGCATGTAAATACCGGTTGGGAAATGCACGATTACTTTAAGATCAACCGAATCTAATAGAATGTTCGTCTGAAATCACAATCAACGTCGAATATAGTGAGGGTCTGTTTAAACATTCAGACTGCTCAATTCACGAGTGATCCAGATTTCCGATGGCCAAATAGTCTCTCGTCTAAGAGCGTGATTAAGCTGCGAGCGATCGCATGGATTTGCATTTTTTACTACATTTTTCCGTAATATCTTATGCCATATGATAAACTTTAGCCATACTCAGGGCTTTTTATACTATTTTAATTGATATGATACAAAACTGAGTGAAATATTAACATTGCTAAAATAAATAATGAACAATTGATTAAATACCACTGTATTTCTTCTTCTTCCATTCCTGCGGTCCGTGTTAGACTTCGCCAAGTACTAGCCTGTCGTATGATAAAAAAAAAGATTTCATTGATTTTTTTTACAAAAAGTGAAGACAGCGAATTGTCGGTCGCGAACTAGCGATGCTGAGATTTTATGTAACAGGATCTAGTGCGCTTGACCACAAATCATTAGATCAAAATCAGTTAAGCGTTTGCGGCTTATATTTATTCGATTGCTTGCTCACTATTCGATTATTGCTAAATTCGGTCTAAACAAGCCTTGCAGCGCCATCTACAGTATGTAACTATACAAGATACGGATACTGGTATTTCATCAAACTAGTTACTTACTGGTGGAAAATAACTTCGCGTAAATGATCTCTTGATATCCGACCATTCGACGACGACAAGATATTCTCGAAAGGAAAAACCGGAGCAGACTTCAGTATACTATGGCGGCAAATAGGAGTGTCACCGTACTAGCTCCCAACGGGCGTCGTCAAAATGTCAAAGTCACCCCAAATCACACAATTTCTCAGGTAAACGAATCTGTAATATCGCCTTATAAATCGATCTCAATTGTGTTTTAAATGGATTGTGGAATTTAAATCGTAGAAACGAAAAAAAATCTTGCCGAAGCACGAATCGATTTTCATTCTATTTCGTCACACGCTCTTACACTAATGCGTTTCAGGTATTGGAGGAAGTTTGTCGTAAACAAGGATACAACCCACAGAATTACGATGTCAAGTCAGTATATCAACGCGAAAATACCTGTTCTCGTATGTTTTGAGTAATCGGGCGAAAACATATTTCTCTATTTATTTTTGTATCCCGCAGGCACCTCAACCAAGTTTTGGATGCCAATGCTATACTTCGCTTCACCGCCTTGTCCAACAACGCCACTCTGGAGATGGTCCCTTGCTCCAAGGTTCGAGAAGTTACCAACGTCACGATCGGCATACAATTGGAGAACGGGGAAAGGCTGATGGGTGATTTCCTTCCCACTACTTCGTTGACCGAAGTTCTCCAGAGCTTGTGTCCGGATCAGAAAACTGAGAATGCCATATTGATCTACATGCACCAGGAGGTATGCCTTTTGTGGACACAGTGAAAACAACCTGAAACCTGCTTCCGTGTCTCCGCTCCATTTACATGGAGTGGAGACTACACGCGTGGAGTCATTTTCCATGTGCGTGGTTCCATGGTTTGTTTGAACGTACCGTTAACATTCATGCAGTTACAATACATTGTCATAGATAGATATTTTTCCAATGATATATGAATTACAGAAGGCAGATTTGAACGCAGATGTGTTTTTGCAGGTGTATGGAAAGGAGACTCTGGAAGCCACGACCTTGAAGACCCTGGGTCTGACAAGCGGCCGAGCAATGTTGAGATTGATGCACAGAGATCCGGAGGCGTTGAAATCGCAGGCTCACGTTTATCGACCAGCGGCGGCGAAGCCACCTTCCAAGGACGACAAGCGTTCGGGTAAAAATGATTCGACGTCGAAGAGAGGATCATCTACCGTACAAAATTATCTCAGCAAAGCCATTTCCGATCCGCTATCGTTGCTGAAAAACGATAAGTCAAAGTTCAAAAATGTCGGACCCGGTCACGTTGTCGGAAGGAAGCCCGACGAAGCGGCGAGTCGAGAAAACTCCATTAGACAATCAACCCTCGAGAGCGACGTTCCCGCTCCAAAGAATGAGAAGATACCAAAAAAAGAAAATTCCGTATCCAACTATCAGAATATTCCGGTGGATGAAAAAATTGAATTCGTGAGTTTTGTCTTTAAAACAGTCGGAGCTGTGAAAACAAAAAAAATATATACGTTTCATACATTAATTGTTTTTTTTTACTACAGTTGGGTGAGAGAAACGCCTTGTTATTCAATCAGGCAGGCGCGAAGGCTCTTCCCCGCGAAGATTTGCCGGACAATTTCTTTGAGGTCACGGTCGATGACGCAAAAGCCCTTATGCGCGATGCCCGAAGACAGCGTGAGGAGCTGGAAGAGACACCCCTGGTGACCGGAGCTCAGCGCGAACTCGATAGCAACAAAACGACCTTGAAGAAATTGCACAAATATCGTCGAGCCGTTCTTCGAATTCAATTTCCGAATCAGATGGTCCTGCAAGGCTTGTTCGGACCCCTCGAGACTGTGAATACCGTCAAAGATTTCGTTAAAGAATATCTGGCCAATCCCGACTGTGAATTCGTTCTATGTAAGTTCTGCCTATTGGGATTAGAAACTGCTATCTGCAGAATTTCATATTCACCTTTGTCCATAGATACAACACCGCCGAGGAAGGATCTAGCATGCGAAAAGCGTCTGGTCGATGAGAATCTCGTGCCCACTGCGATTATTTACTATTCCGGACAGTCCGACCTAAAGCCAGAGTTGAAATCTAAGTTGACTGATCCTCGAGCCGCTGGTGTTCAGGCGATAAAGTCCAGGTACGTTCAATCTTTTAAATCTAACTATTTGAAGGCTTAATCTGTATTTAACTACTGATCGTCTTCGTTTTTGCAGAATCGCTATGACGCGCGACAACACCCAGGATTCTCCGACCGACGATCCGATCGAGTCCATGCAGTCTGCTGGCGCGATGGCTGTCCAAGAAGAGCGAAAATACAGCAGCGATCCCGTACCAGGTCCAAGCAGAAGTGGATCATTGACCCAAAATGATTCGTCGATTCAAGCACCGAAATGGTTCAAGCGATTTCTGAAATAACGCCTTTGCGCTTCTAGTTACCTCGATACACCGAAAGTTCTATCTATCCCTCTTAAACCAATCCTCTCTTCTACGATCCAAACGAAATGAAGAAGCTGTTAAATTTCTATAACGTTTTTAGTGCATTTAATTGCAGAAATTGATAAATACGTTTAAGCTGGGAGTTTTCGACACACGCCGCAGCTCCCGTCAATCATTGATTAATTATTTTCATTTATATAATGTAACTTCGTTATTTACAAAAAGTAATAAAACATAAAAAAACCATGTAAAAAAAAAGAACATAACCAAACAATAAAGTACAATGGGTCTTATTTTGATTGGAGACTTATTAATATTAATAGCACGCATTCCTTAACGGATCGTTACCATCGGGTGAGTGAGCAAATGCAAGCCTGGTTTTGTTTTTCCGTTCGCTGCGTGCCGCGCGCGGGTCACGTCGAAATATTTTAAGTGCGGAAGATCAACTGTTAAGTACTAGATGCATGAACCGTTCCATACTTATGATATGATTCGTTTCGTTATGATTTTATATGCTAATGGCGCGTTTTTACTTTTCGTGGAATGTTCGCCACCATGCTTCACGGGTGCACGATTTTCTTTTTTTAGCGTTACGCTTGTGCAACGTAGAAAGAGAAAAAGAGAGAGAGGAGACTGATCGTCTTCGCGTGTCGCACGTCGTTTAAATAATCGCTCTATTGCGGCGTTGATCGGGAGAAAAAAAGCGACGATTATGGAGATATTAGCTTTGCAGATCGGGCGGTACGCAGTTTGTCGGCGATTGAAGTTGAAGATGCATAAGTTTTCGTACAGGACCGCCGATTATGTTTCCCGTTGGTCCGGCACCGCCGGCTTCCTCCTCGATACTCTGCTTCAAATTTGAATCTTCCGTATCTTCGCAATTGTTCTCCTTGACAGTCTCATCTTTGACCATTTCCATCTTTATCTCGGAACCGAGGAGGCGCATGTATTTATCCATTTCGCCACCTCTGTCGTCGTCGTCGCCGCCTAGGGAGCCTTCCGAGCTTCCATCGAACTCACCGTCGCCTCCTGGCACTACGAGGTCAAGTATATCGCGCAATGTACTGTCGAACACATCGGTGTCAAAGTCTATACGACCTCCGTCGTCATGATCGTGCTTCGCATCGTCGTCACACGATTGCTCACTGCAAAAAGAATGAAAAAAAAAAAAAAAAAATGGAAATAAATAAAATATATATTTTTTTGAATTGACTTACCCAAGAAATTGAACACCATCCACGTCGCTCGACTGATTCAAGAACGCTTGAACCTTTTCCCTGAGACTGACAGACTGGTTGGGCTCCGATTTTTTGTCACCGATGTTCCAATGCTGTCCCAGCAAAGCTTCGAGCTGGCCGGCGTCGACGTTAAGCCAGCTGTCGCTGTCCGGTGGACTCAACGAAGCTTCATCTTGGGCTGCAATGAAAATGACCGGCAGGCCGCTTTCGCTAATTATACTAAATTTCTATAAAATGGATCAACAGAGACGCTTCATTACCGTGCATTTCAAAATCATTGGTTTGAACGTTTTGCCACGCTTTCAGAATACGTTCGGCTTCGCTCTCGTCAGTATCCGTCGCATATTTCGAAACGGTCAATTGGGTCTCGAAATATTCCTTAGCAACGGACAATAGTTTCTCCCGCTCTTGACTACCGTCGAGTAGGCTTCTGAAGTAGCCGCTCAACTCGAGCCGTCGTAGAAATGCGGTCCAAGCCTGTTCGTTAACCAGCGGTTTCTCCTCCCCGTTCGCCTCGCCCCCTTTGCGTCTTCGCTCCTCATTCGCCCGGGCTACGAGCATCTCCAGCCCACACGCTATTTTTATGCCAAGCAAGTGGGCATTGTATTTCGGACTGTTTGTAGGTGGAAAATTCCATCCTGTTCTCGGATCTCCCGTGTAACGACAATGTGTGCCCATTGCGTACAAACAACGTGTCATATTAACGTTCACCATTGTACGCTGCTCAGGCGGGAAATATCGCATCGCTCGGCAAACCTGATGAAAAAAAAATACATGAAACAGGAATAACCGAATTTTTTTTTTGGATGCATTATTTTTATTGCAATAAATACTATGTTTAATGTAAACAAATCGGTAGTTTTTCGCATTACCGTTATTAGAATTAATAGAATCGTTAACGGAAACAAATTTATTGTTCTTCGCATTGCTATGCAAGATTATAAAGTAAACGGACAATTTTTACCTTTCGTTCCAATGGGTCCGAATGAACAATACTCCTAATAGCAAAAGCGATCAAGCCTGGCTCTTGAGCCAGAATGGAAGCAGCTTTTTCTGGAAGAAAGGCCCTGGCCTTGTGTCTCCTCTTCTGCGTTTCTTCGGGATAAACACCGATACGCTTTTTCAGCGCAGCCTGGACTTTGTCGGACATCACTGATATATGCGGCTTGTCATTGACGCTCTTTAGCAAATCCAACAATGTTTTACCCCTGGTGACTCTGTCGTGTACTACATGTATCTCCCCGTTGCGAACGAATACACGATCCTGACAGGCCTCGGGGGTAGCCCATGTGGGCAAGAAATCTGCTGCTTCTATGAGGAGAAATTCTCCGTCCCCGTCCACGAGTCTGGCTACGAGACCTTCGAAGGTTTCGGTCAGCTTGAATATCAGAAACACAGCGAACCACTCGTCTCCTATATCCTCGTCAAAGCGGAGAGTCGAGTGTATGTGAGGCAGTATAGAGCGATCTGCGAATCTCAAAAATTCATTGCAAAAAATGACATATAAAAAAAAATGTATTGGAAAAGAAGAAAAAATTTACGAACCATCGGTGACGGCTGAACCTTCCAAAACTTTTTCCAACAACAACGCTTGCTTGGTCCTAGGACGGAACGCGAGAGAGTCTCTGTGCCAGATATAATCGTTTGTGTACTTGTCGATAACCTGACTATACTTGCTGATTTCGTCGGCGAGCAAAGTTTCCGTAACTCGTTCGGGGTTCGTCGTGAAACAAAATTTTGGATATAAAAAGCACTCGAGGACGTCGTCCTGTCTCGCTCCTTGCAACTGCACCGTTGTTGCCATTGTTTATGTTTATTGGACTCGACGAACCAACGTTTACTCGAGCGTACGTCGTTTTTTTTGTTTATAATTTCACGTGGATTGTCTTCCTGTTTTACCGCAACCGACGCCCTGTTACATACCCCCCGTTAGCAATACATTCTCACGACTAACCTAGCTCCCTTAGTCATTTCGGGGTATACATATATAATTCCTGAATAATCGACGGAATAAAAATCGAGCGATAGATCGAGGGAGGTCTGCTCTCTCTCTCCTGAATTTTGTCGAGAGACGAATAAAACACGAATTTTATATTCGCGGCCAACGACGCGTGAGGTCGTTGGCTGTCCCTTAAAATGGCGCTCCGTTCACTTTTCGTGTGTCTCTGCTAATCCTTTAACCTGTGCCCGGTGCAGCGAAGCCTCGAAACGCGAGAAAGAACAAACAGACGCGTTACTCGTTATTGCGAATACTTGTATACTTTGTACAATTGAAAGAAACTAAAACTTCGTAAGACATAATCCAATTCAGTTATCGCAGGGCCGTAAAGTTATGTGAGAATTCGAGCGAATTTGCGGTAGGAAAGTGTTCTCGTATCGGGAACAGTGAGGAGTTTGGTATTTGTGCGAAAGTATCAACGAACGCGAAAGAAGCATTCGGTGAATTTCATCAATCCTTTTATATCAATCCCAACGATCGGAGGCGACGATATTAAAAAGAACGAAAAGTATCGATATATCCTCCGTGAAGCCGGACCGATCCGTTCCGACGTTACAACCTCTCTACTGAAATGCTTTCAATTCTTTATTGGCTATAGTATATATACATTATGTAAAAATTTTCTTTGAGCGTCGAGTTGTTTTCATTCCTTTCGACGCTGCAGCGACAGTGGCCCGCGTTGTCACGAATGCGATCCTGTAGAGTAAAGATTTTCTTCTTTGGTTGAAAAAATAATAAAAAGAACAACAACAATTTGAAAATGAGTGACGTTAAAAAAATAGGTGAAACTTCCAGCGGAGAGGTTGCTAACGGGCTTTGGAGCTGTAGGGATCTCACCGACGTCGTCCCGCTTCATACGCAGAAGGGGCTTTATTTAAAACCGATCGCAAAAATTAATGTGTCCGTTAATCTTCCACAACTGAAGATACCAGGTAAAATTTATCGAGAAATGGATTCATCAATGTATATTAAGGAAAAACAAGTACCATTATAGGAAAGAAAAAGAAAATATCTTTGCAATTAGTTGACACTCCGTTTATGTCCGAAAATGTGCTGCTCCTCGATTAAAATCTGTATTTAGTTCGCGGTATACATTTAGACTCTACGTACGAAATGTTGAAGAGTTTACGGAGATTTGACGACGTGTGTGATAACGGAGCAAATCAACTTTCTGGAAGATCTTTTGAATATCGGATCTGTAACGCCATCTTTTTGGTTTGTCTTCTTCGCTTGTGTTACTTTCGCAAGTCTCGTAAACGTGTACAAAAAACATCGACAAAAAATGAACACATAGAGAATGTGTCTTCATTTTTTTTTTGTGTTACGTATGATTTTCCCTACCAGCGAGGAATGAACTTCTGTGGAAGATTTTTCGGACGGCGTGAAAGCAAATTTTCAATACTGGCCTTTTATCCTAAGTATCATCTGATAATCTCAACAGTCGTAGCAGGTTTTACAGCACATTGCTACAATATAAACAGGAAAAACTATATCAACATGGGAAGTTATGGAGAAGATACGTACGCTCGTCCAGCCGGACGAATTTGCATCGCTGAAGGTATCCAAGAATACGTTAGAATTCATCCGGCTCGAAGGCGACCTAAGCGACAGATGCAGACTGCAGCGGGTGCTCGCTCGGCTCGAAGCTCAACGCTTGAATCTTGCCGGATTTCCAAACGTACTGAAAGTACGGGCAGCCGAGGCGAAGGATGATTTTCCGAACAGGCATTCGTGGGACTCTTACTTCAGGGATGCGAAGCACATGAATGAACTGAAACCTGGCGAGCGTCCTGACACTATACATGTAACGGGTCTTCCTGTTAAGTGGTTCAGCGAGGACGGCGGTAACACTCCTAGCGAATCAGCCGTTACAAAAGTCTTCAAAAAATGGGGGTCCCTTCGAAGAGTCGATGTTCCAGCTGCCGATGTCTACAGATCAAGAATGCGATTGGGAAACAATATACAAAAATTCAGTTTCGGAGATGGTATATTTTTCGAAGCTTATATACAGTATATAGAGTATATGGACTTTGTCAAAGCTATGGACGCTTTGAGGGGCATGAAGCTGTTGAAGAAGGAGTCCAAGAATTGTCTTACGGCTACAATAAAGGTACATTAAATTCATGGTCTCTCCGACAATTTTCGTCAGTGTCGAACTTCGATTAACGATTTTTTTTCTTCTTTTAACACTAGGTCGACTTTGACAAGAGCAAACACATGAGCGACAGCACTGTATCGCATCGGGAGTTCGAGAGGAAAAGACTCATAGCTCAAGACAGTTTGGCAGCGGAGAAATTGCGCAGGAAGGAAGAGGCTGAGGCTCAACGGAAGGAAGAGACGAAGTACGTACTCCCGAGATAGTCGAGTCTCTTGGGAATAAAAAAACATTTGTCTGCGAATGCTCTTCTGATTGTAAATTGTGCTCACAGAAAGAAAGAAGTCGCTGACACAGTGGCGAAAAATATCAGACGGCAACAGAGAGAAGAAAAACGGAAGCGCAAAGCGCTGAGAGTATATCGGAAACAAGAGGAGGACAAGGTTTCGATGAAAATCGCTAGGGAGGAACAGAAGTTGATCAAGGCACAGCGGCAATTGGAGAGCATTAGATTACTCGACGAGCTCTTCGATAGAATAAAGGTAACGGACGTTATTATGCTCTATATTAACAACTCCACGTGTGATTTTGAGCGATAGCAAGTCGGCATGAGATTCAATGATTCGTCTTTTCCCAGATCAAAGTGGAGAAAAAGGAGATCGTGATAGGTCAAAAAATTGATACGGCTTCAAAGATCGGTGATAAAAAGACGGATAAGGCCAATGAACAAGAAACGCACAAATCGGTTGACAAGGATGGCGATAAGAAGGCCGAGAAAAAGAATAAGAAGTTAAAGAAGAAGAAGTCTAAGAAGGAGAAAAAGAAAAAGGTTCTTTTACAGTAATTTTTATATAGGTAGACATTTTTGTTATAAATTCAATTACAAATATTTTTTGACACCATTTTATTGATTTGCAGAAGAAGCACAAAAGGGGCAAAGATTCTGGATCTGGAAGTTCCACGGAAGATTCAGATACTGAGACAGGGAGGAAGAAAATAAAAAGTGTGTTGACTGTCAATAATGTGCAGCCATCGTCTTCTGCAGGTGATTAATACGCCGTTACATGCGAAAAAAACTCCTCATATTTATGCATTGAAATTTATTGTTACCATCTTTTTTCAGCCTCCGCTCCAGTGGATCCAAATATAAATTTTCCACCGATGTATCCTCGTTTTCCTCAAGCCTGGTATTACGAGGCAGCCGCTATGCCGATGCTGTATCCCCCGGTGGGAAGAGGTGGTGGTGGCCCGCGGGGAGGTCCAATGAATCGATTCTCGCGTGGTCGCGGCAGGGGTTTCGGTGGTCGTCGCGGAATAAACCCTCGAACGATGAGGGGTTTCAATCCTCACGCTTACAACGAGCAATACTACAAATATTTTGCCAATCTTACTGGACAGGAGTATCCCGATTTCGAGAGCGATTACGACAGAAGTTCCAAGTCGCGATCGCGTAGCAGGGGAAGATCGAAGTCGCGCTCGCGCAGCCGTGGTCGATCGAGATCGAGATCGAGATCGGTTCGACGTTCGAGGCGACGAAGACACAGCCGAAGCAGAAGCAAGGGCGGAAGAAGCAAAAGCCGAAGTCGATCGAGATCGAGAAGACGCGGAAGATCGAGCTCACGATCGCGAAGCAGATCACGATCGAGGTCGCGCTCTCGGCGCTCGCGTTCCAACAAACGCTCGAGGACGCGAACGCGATCAAAATCGCGATCTTGCAATCCATCGAACTCGAGGAACAATCGAAGAAAACGAAGCAGGTCCAAAGTTAAAATAACTCGAGCTCGTTCCCGATCGGTATCGACGAAACGTCGTTCGCACAGCAGCTCTTGGTCGTTGCCGAAATCACCGAGACAGAGGAGCTGTTCATGGTCGAAAACTGTGGATGAAACGAAGAATAATACTGATAAGGAAAAAACTATGAACCCCGAGAAGTCAAAGGAAACAGTGAGCACAGCTAAAGATGTGGCACCGTCCGCTCAGACTGAAGTTATAACTCCGGATTGAATTAAATGCGTTCGAACATTCTATTGGGAAAA
Organism: Amblyteles armatorius; assembly: GCA_933228735.2. NCBI lineage: Eukaryota > Metazoa > Arthropoda > Insecta > Hymenoptera > Ichneumonidae > Amblyteles > Amblyteles armatorius. The sequence continues at coordinate 20,643,968 of OW121689.1, read as the reverse complement.
CTCGAATCAAGCGGTTACCGAGTCAAAAACCGAAAAAGCATCAACGTCGAATCATCACAATTGTCTTAAACTTATCAATTATTTTTTGTCATGTTTATTCGACCACTATTGGTGCCCGAGAGATTTGACAAACTATTTTTTTTTTCTTTCCAATCGTGAAAATAATGCAATACTGTAAATAAATTGACAAATCTTTACTTCAGAACAATATACTTCCTAAGGCATATTCAATAGTAATTCATTTTAATGTGTTGAGGTAATTTGAGAAAAAATATATATCCTTCATTTTTATTGAAGCACATCGATTCTTTGCGAATAACCTACCTTCATTTTTCATCTCTGCAATTGAAAGGTACAGCAATGCTTTTAGGTGTCACAGTATGAAGAAACAAACGAAATGCTGAAATATATATATGCGCGCGCGCGCGCGCGTGTGTGTGTGTGTGTGTGTTTGCGTATGCGAGTATGTTGACACGTAAAACAAGCGTTTGGATAAATTTCGAAAAGGTCAAACGTTTTATTCACGTACTTCTCGCTGAAACCTCGAAACGTTCTACTTTTACATCGCCAGGATGAAATAACTATGATATTCACCATTTTTACATGTTGATCAAATTTTTTCCGCCGCTGCGATGTAAGAAAAAGTCTTAAAGCCAGAATTTCGAAACTCATTGGTCCCCTATTCGTTCATTCGCATTAATATTTTTCGATTATTTTTTCGGTGTGCTAATCGGTAGATATTTCTTTTTGTGAGAAAAATTGTCGATCTAGGAAGCCATATTTAAAGACGTTATTGATATTCCATATCGGAGCTCTCCCGATTCGAGTAGCTGGCTCGAAAAAATTGTCAAGCTATTGTTTCTATAACACAATAGGAAGGCACAGCTCAGTTTGAAAAATTATTCAATCGCAACGATAACGACGTGCGCTAACGGCTCTGTCATCTCATTTTCATCGTCGTTATTATTCGTCTAACAGCCGATTGTACGAGATTTATATAATCGCTGCATCTTCTTCGTTTCTTCGGCGACACTGATTACGCAATAAAAATTATCGCGTTTACATCCCAGTTTCGAACATTATCGGCACGATATACTAGAATGGGAACCACGAAGTCGATTTCCGCATAACATTGTTGGTTTTTTTTGTTCAGTTCATGTTAAGAATTACGACTGACGTGTGGATTGCACGTAATGGGAGGGCCCTAGGCCTTATACGCTTCTAAGGAATATGTTCTTACAATGTCTTCTCGGTAACTCTGTTGAACAAATTAGCAATGCTCGCTGTTCGAACGAACAAAATTCAGATAAATTGATCGTATCGATTAAAACTAACTACGAAAAAACGCGTTTTAAATATTGATCTTGTTCTCCTCTCTTTTAAAATCTATATTAGTATTTCTTTTTTTAGATATATTTAAGGGGGTTCGATAATAAGTTCATTCATTTAAACTATCAGGAAATCAGTATGTTAAGTATTTAATCTTTTTGTTTATCGTGTTAATTTATAGTTTATTACATTTTTATTTTTTATGCGTTACTTAAAACTACTTAACAATATATACAAACATAATATGTTTACATCAACACTTATTTACAGATACTTCTTTGAGAAGGCATAGACTAGAAGAGGTTACATAATTTATTAAATAACAGACTAGACTTTTTATTTAATTTAATTCATTTAGGTATCTCGCGTCTAGTGCTAAACTTTGCGTTTTATTTATCGTGTAGTTGGTTTTATTTTTCTCTTATTTTCTTGTTGTTTAAGACCTTACAAACATTAGGTATGATTTTACGGATCGCAACGGTTTATGATCTCGAGACGTTTTGTATAAATCTATATGCTATATATATATATATGTATATTTATCCTGATTCGTGAGATCGTGTGAGAATTAAATTAAATCTTAATAATTATTACACTACAGTAGACCACGTTAGGCATACTTTTGCGAGTAGAGATATTGGTTTTGTTAATTTTTTTAATACATCGTTGGGTTTCGCACTATTACGTCGTTAACTAGCACGCAATTAGTTAATACAATTCCTCTTCTTATTCGAGACATTCTTCTCAATTTTCATGTGCTCGCATCTCGTATTATTAAATTATTATATCGCAGTAACACTATACTTCGCCTCGTCCTCTATACAACGTTTCTTCCGTTACTTTTTTTCATTTATTTAAGTAGTTATTTTTCGTACCGTAGTTGCACAATTAATGTATGTGTTTCGTAGCTTTTTATCTCTCGTTCCTCGATGAGCGTTCAATTTCGTGTCGTTTAATCGTCAGATTTAATGTGATTTGTAATTTTTGTGCAAATAAGTGCATCAGCGCGAAAAATGTTGCACGGTTTATATCATGAGTAAGAATGTCAAATAGAAAACATTTGCGAGCCAAACTCGTTCGAATTTTTTTTTCTTCATTCCGCTCCCAAATGAATCTGAAAATTATGTAGTGGAAAATACGCTTCACGCAGTAGATTCTTATACTTATTATTTTATCGCAGCTCATCGAACTATTAAACAACGCAGTATAATTGGTTTATCGGAACAGACATGCAGGTGTATAAAATGTCAAGACGTGTCGAAGCGTGTTTTCGCAATGAACCATCAACAAGTACGTATCGATTGTTCTCGTGATCGAAATCAATTGTGGGTATTATAACGTTAATGAATATTCGTACGGTATGTATATAATATCTATGCACACGCGAGTGGTTCGCTGAGCCCATCGGAATCAACGCCACGTTTTTTTTCATACATCGATTATGATCCCTGGTCAGAGTGCGAATCAAATACGAATATCTTACTGCAACGATTCAAAGAGCGTTTTTCGTCGCTCGAATAACGCGCTAATTTTTTATAGAATTTCCGGAGCGAGATGTTCCCCACTGTCCGACCGAGCGCCAATCACATTGCTCCTACTCCGACGGCGGTTAAACCGGTTGGTTCGTGTTTACGTTCTGTACGCGCCAGTAAGGACACGTCGCTTCGGTACGCCGGTTAAGAGTGTTTCCCGTAAGTACGCATCGCTTCGGTACGCCGGTTGTGATTGTTTCCGTTCCGTATGCATTTCCGTTCGGTGTTGCGTTTCCGTTGAGTACGCGTTTCTACGTTGGCTTCGGTACGTTTCTAAATAATTCGAAAGAAGTTGTTGGCTCTTTGTATTTATGAAAAACGCATTCTCATGCTGCGACTCGACGCTTCGATAACATTGCCCGCTTCCGACGCCGGTTCCTGTTTACGCCGCTTCATCATTCCGGCTACTGTTTGCGCCTGTTTGGTTACGAGCGACGCGCGATGTTTATGAGCTCGTCGGGAATTCGCGGTCTATTTCGTCGCGTACATTGCAGAATCCGATAACGCCAAATTCTCCGCGAATCAGTCTCGATGTACGATAATGACAGTGCGTAGATGCGTGGATGACAATCGGACGACAATTCGTCGAGAAAAATGGTGTGTAGAACCCCGTTTCGCCAACCGTCATCGTGTAATCTGAATTGAGCCGCGCATCGATCCGAGCGCTTCGGTCAAGCTCTCGGTCGTTGGACTCGGGAAAATTACTTCGTAAGATACATGAATTTCGTACGCGCAATCCTTGACGGTACCGAGAGTGAATTAAATACGAATATTATATCGTCATGAATAGAAAATAATTAGGGAATTAGTATTGTTTTCTTTCGAGATAATTTTCCGCCCCGCGACTAATATGCGGGAATCTTTCAAGACGCCGGGTGACTATTGTTCTCGCTGTTTTTTCGGTACCGCTTGTACGAGCTACGCGCGTGGTTTAAGAGCTCGTTAGAAATTCGCCGTCAGTGCGGTCTCGATGGACATTCCATGGATTATAATTAGCCGATAATTCGTCGACAAAAATGGTGTGCGGAACCTATTTCGTAATGCGCATTCGTTCGATTGTCATGACATCGAGCAAAGTGGCTGCGAATCGCTCGCAGAGCTTTGGTCGCACTCTCAATTACGGTGCTCGGGAAAACACCGTGTATCAAAGAGTGCGTGTGAAACCGTGTGTTTGTGGCAGTATCAAACATTCCTGGTTTCACCTGTTTCATCGACTGTAAATTCGAAGACAATCCGGTAAGTTTCATTATGTTGCACGAACAAGCTATGTTTTCTGCATTCATATTTTTGCGTATACGTACATGCTGCGCGGTAAGATAGTCGTATCCATTATGCGATCATTCGAAACAAATCACTCAAAGTCACGGCAGTTTGGTATCAGAGATATTTGGATATATTATCTCGACGACGCTTCGAATTACTGCATGCAGTTGCTGACATTCGACAAGATCACATTTTTTTTTTCATTATCCGCGTTAATTTAGGCTCCGGGCAAGCTGCGCGAAGGAATATAATGTCTACCATGGAATTCGCAATTCTAGGCCGTTTTTAGGCTTCTCGAATAGTAAATCAAAGAATTTTTATGATCGTTTATCATTTCTTTCCTTCCATTCAAAGTGATCTTGGATGAGTTCTTGTTTTGTGCAAATACAGTACTTATTACAGTAATTGGTACGTTGTAGATGAAGTTACAACAAACTGATCGTTGAACGGAAATATTATACCCGACAAGTTATTCGTGGCTTTTAATGCCAAGAGGAAATGATAAATTAATCGTTTCGATAGCCATTGGAATATTCGTTACGTATCTGGTCCCGGTACAATAAGACTTCTCGAAATTCGATTGAATGGGATCCGCAGCTAAACAGTTACCATTTATTCGTCCTTGTCCGATAAGTGTTACGAGAAAATGAAACTATGAGGGGTTTTTTTCATTGTAGGTTTTGAGATAGCATATATTTTTCGGAGTTTTGTATTTTATAGATCCCGCGAAAATACGAAAAATAGCGCAAATAGAATTATAGTGGATTTAATTGTACAGCACTATACGGGAAATATGAAATAGCACTCTCGCAAAATGTATCTGCATGGAGCGCCTACCGTTATTTTCTCCAATGAGAGCTTAACACGTTGAATTCGCATAAACGATTTTATAACGTACGCGATGCATTCCGTGAACGGTGAGGGACGTTTATAGCAAAATTCGAAGATCCGCAATTGCTTCCTCAATGATATTAGGGAATGATCGGGAATTAGAAATATATTTTGTTTAAACAGTAAAATTCAGGTAAAATTTTCAAGGTAGATAGAACTCGAACACGGGCAATTTGAGATTAACGAATGAACACGGGACTAATGTCGAAATGTTTATATATTTTTTTTTTTCGCAAGCGAAGTCCGATTGTTTTTTTCTCCATAAGCGGCAATAAATCGGTTTATCACTTATCGAACGCATTACGTTATTCGAAACAATTTTCACTTACAAATTGATACAATTGGCTTCAATTACGATTTACGATAGATTAGGTATTTCTTTCTTTTCATTCGAATGAAAAATCGATTAGATATTGACTACTTTCAAGATTCGTTGCGTGGAAAATTGTTCTTTATAGATAACAGCAAGCCATAGCGTTCTTTTTTTTGTTTGCTCTCGTTCGTCAAGACGTTTTTAGTTACTGTGCTTCGTATTGTTTTTCTTTATTTTGTTTTGATAATTCGTAATAAGATAGTTCATACGATTCTATATAATACTCATTACAATTGGCACAACGATATTATGGCCCAAGATAGACTTAATTCGTAGATTTTATCTAGTTTTCTTTTTTTTTCATCGTCTCGAACGCTTTCTCGGAATGATCAGCTCTGTTATCACTAAACGCTGCGCTATTATCTTTTACGCTTCTTTTTTTTTATTCGGTATCCTATTTTTTTTCTCTTTTATGAATAACCTCTTCAAGCCTATTTGATCTTTCAAGCCGTCTTTTTACAAGTACACATTTTCACCAGCTTCATCCGTCACCCATTCACTGTTCGTCGAAAGTAGATCTCGAATAGTTGTTGATTACCTATTGTGTAGAGTGCGTTTATAGTCCGCATCAATATTATCAATAGTATCCACACAAGAATCCGTCGGCACCGTTACCATTTCAATTGTTTAAATTTTCCATGCGATTAGTATCAATCTTATCGTCAAACTTTCCCTGTGTGCACTTTCGCCAGAGAAAAAGTTATTTAAAAACTGCTTCCCTAGTTTTTAATTTATTTTTTTTCGCCTCTAAAGTATCTAAATCGGTATATCAATTGGTAATTTCTTGGTCATTTTACGTAACAATTAGACGGCGATAATCGCACGGGATAATATCGGTAAAGTTTCTTATTAAAGTGGTATTTAGGAGTTAAAACTGTAAAACTCTGAGTTATCTATCGTTTATAATAATAACAATAATAATAAATCGTTTACATAGTAGCAATAATCGTTTAAGCTTGTATAAACCGTGTTTGAAATCCCATTCGTAAAACTTGTTTTATGTTTTCTTTTTTTTCTTATGTAGGTTTGTAATTATATCTTCACCTCACCGTTCAAAATAGTCGGTAATCGCATTCTTTGTACAGTATATTGTTGTTGTTGTTGTTTTTTTTTATAATCGTTCGTATGTAAATCATGTGATAGCAGGAGTATTTGGTTAAGAGCCATCACGGGTCTTTTTTCTTTATTTTAGTTGGGAATTTCGCGCAATCCCGTGAGATCACTAGTTAATTAGTGGGAAGAAAATGTATCGAGATTAAGGAGACGAGTAACCACTATTTGTTACGTTATTTAAGTAGGCTGCATAATTTTCCTACACTCTATTATCCTGTGCTTTTTTACATTGTTCCATTTCCAAAGTTGCTCTTTTTTTTTGCTCTATTATTATTTTTAGCTCGAACGCGCATCTTCTTGAGAGACAATATTGCCGTGTTTAAGTCTCGCAACGGAAACACGATTGTTAAGTCTGTTTTTGAGTTTCGACGACGAGCATTGGGAGGAAGAGATTAATGAACGCAGAGAGGAACCTTTCGTCATCGAATTTTCGTCTTAAAATTAATAGTACCCGGGTCGAGTAGCACTTAAATCGACACGGGAATTCATAAGCATCGATATTATCTTATTGTTGGTTCGAGACGAAAACCACTTTTCTCTGCCGTCGGCGCAAAGATCACGTGAAAAATGTGGTTTTTTTTGTTTGTTAATTTTTCTTTTAAAGGCCCGATGTTCTAAAAAAAATTAGCACTGCGAATACGAACTCGTGATATTCATACACTCACTTTCGATAACCGGTATTTATCATATTTGCCGTTTCTACAACGATTATACAATCCAAAGTGAGTCACGTATTTTCGTTGCATTCGATAGCACGCGGAACTACAGAGAAGTCGTCTTTCATTTTCTGTCTTTCATTATTAATGCAGAATTGAATGTGAAAAAAAAACTTAATTTTCTTCGCTTATACCTTACCTATACATTATATATAGTAATCGCCCTAACATTCCAATATTGAGACTCGTTATTCAACGTCTTAATCTTCACCTGCCTCTTTCTCTTTTTCTTTGTCGTTTCTTTTTCTTTATTTTTGTTCAGCTGGCGTGGTCTTTCTGGCACTATAATGCACTTTCAAGAATTCTATATAAAAATATGGTGTAGTTGTTGTTTGTGTCCAGTGCGTTGAGACTTGAGAGAGAAATTTCTGACGATTGTGTCTTTTTGGTCCCGTTTCGCACGATGTCAGACAGAGGCGAAACTATTGTTTTGAGACAAAAAAAATGAGTTTCTCTTGTTTTTTATTTTTTTTGATTTTTTATTCTTGTATCTTCTTCTTGGGGGGCAAGACAAATTTGGTCCCAAATTTGTCCATAGAGACGATCGTTTCTTTGGTTTTTTTTTAAAATCATCATGTAATTGTTTTTTTTTTTGTATCTTCCTCGTCTCGAAACACTGTACCCCACGTTCGGTAACGTTTATGTCGTGGTAGTCGCGGAAATTATCGGCAACCATACGCTTACAACAAAATGATAATTGTCGTACAAGTAGTGGAAAAATGCCCGAATCATCATCATCATCATCATCATCATCATCATCATCATCATCATCATCATCATCATCATCATCATCATCATCATCATCATCATCATCATCATCATCATCATCATCATCATTTTTTTCTTCTTTTGCTCAATAAAAAATGATCTTCCGTGGAAACGTAGCTCTCCTCTCTGTACACACTGGATTCGTGTTCCACACACTAACGTGATATCCTATAATTTACGGACGTTAAAGCGGATAAGATCACTTTGCGCTGTTTCTTCTCATCTCGAAAAATCTTATTCCCTTCGTTTTAACGCTCTTCTTGTTACTGTTTGGTTTTTTTCACTGTTTTGTGGAAAAGACTGTCGTTTGCCAAGGTATTAGATTCATTGAAACGGTAACGAACGGCTGAAATTGGCAGATAAAGCTGCGATACGCCAGGATGCAGTACGATCAGATCGACCTCGTGAACAAATTGTTATCGCGGCAGAGCTTTAAGTCTCAATAATAAATTGCACTAAATTTTGACCGAAATTCTTCCACAAGAATGTAGATAGTGTATGCAGATAAATGGAAACGCAAATTGAGCAATAATCGCAGTTTGAACGCGATGTATATAGCGACGATTAATTTTGCATCAACTGTGACCATTTGCCAATGGCGGTGTATAAATTATTCTGTTTTGCGTGATCCAGAGCGGTTGATAAAAAATACAAAATTTTCCATTTCCATTTGCATGTAACAATTTAATATATGAAGCTATAGGGAAGACAAATAAAGTTAACTTTTTCCATTTATACACCCAAATAAGAAAAATTTACCATGAAATTATATTGGAAAATAACTATCGTTTGCATTTTTTTCAATTGCAATTATCTTTTTTTTTTAATAGCTGGTTCACCAGAGTGAATCGGGCATTAGAGTTAATAAAAATCGTACTGTATCCCCTGTGACGTACGAATACCGTGGGATATCGAAACCCTCAAAATCGTGTCGAGTGATAACATCGTGAATCTCGTGAGGCTTTTACATTTCGTTCATACGAAAAGGCGATATTCGCGGCGAATAATCAAAATATCCACCAAAACACTCTTAAGGCCAACGTCTTCTAAAATCACTGCGTAGTAATTCATTCGCGGTAATTAAAATTACAAATTACCACTCCCATGACTAAATTGTACGTTTTTTATTACGGGAAGGAGGAATCGCGTGTTACGTCTCAGGGAATGAGTTGTACAGAGAATGGGGTATATAGTCGAAGAGTTTGAAAAATTAGTTGATAGAAGGTCAAGTATATCTGATGGAAAGTTGATTTTATCACGAGTAACTTTGCATTTGGCGTCGTGGAAACAATAATCGTTTGACTCGGAGTGTAATTCATTTTTATTATTGTTTTTGTCGCGTGAACCACGATTCTTATGAAGAACCCAACTCGGCGCGATTAATTCGTAGAAAATTTTTAAGTTTTAGCCTCGAGATTAAACCCGTCTCGTTTAACGCATCGCGTGTTTTCTCATAGTCCTATTATTTTTTTCTCCTTTGCTCGTTCTTAATAATATTATCTAAGATAATTCGTTCAGAGAAGTATTATATATATATCGTACTAGATTAAAGGTCTCGGTTCAACAGTAGGTTAGTTAGTAGAGAATGTCCGTTACTAATAACGGAGCACACAAGATAGAGAAAGATGGAGAGAGAAAGATAGAGAGAGAGAGAGAGAGAGAGAGATAGTTAACGATAGGAGGGGTCTCGGTTATAGTTAGCGTTTAATATTATTAAAGAATAGTTTCAGGCACGCAAGTAGGGCAAGGGCAGTCCGCAGCGATATTTAGTAGTTTTTTTTTCTTCACAAAAAAAATCGACCCTTCCCATTTCACTCCTACGTAATCAACAAGATCATAAAATCTTCGGATACTTCACGGTACAAAAATCGCTACTACGATTCACCAGCACGTTACTCGTTGCAAACTCTCGTATACTCGTACAGGTGATAAATTTCATGCCCAAAAAGATACTGATTTTGTGTGAAAGCAAAAGAAAGTATCTTACTGGTTAATGAAGCTTCCGAAGAATCTCCGATTCACAGTGACTCTGTGGCGATCGATCGTAGTAGTAAGGGTTCATAGTCGATAATTTCGATTTGCCCGATGATCTTAGTACGAGTGCTGCGGCTGCAGGGACGTGACTCAGCTGTGTGCCGAGGTATCGGAGCCCTGGCTGTTACCCAGCCCTCCCATGCCTGCCTGAGAGGTCAATCTTGTCGCGGATTGGGACGTTGTTGGTACCGTTGTGGAGTGCTGCATGATGCCGTGATGTGGCTGTTGCTGTTGCTGTTGCTGTTGCTGTTGTCTACCGGTTTCGGGCACAAGATGAGGCGTTCTACTCGACACCGGTGGCAGAACAGGACTCGCCGGCCATGGATGAAGGGACATTGTGCTCGGTGCGTTCGGCACGCTGCGAGAATGAGGCAGTAGAGGCGAATTGGATAGGCTCGCCAGGGGATGAAGCGGAGTGATGATGCTTCCTGTAATTCCATAGCCAAGGCTATTACCGACAACCCCAGCGCCAATACCGCTGCTGGATATTCCACTACCCGCTCCCCCTCCTCCCCCTCCTCCCCCTCCTCCCAATACCCCGCCGGCCCCGCCGCCGAGACCACCCGGAGTTGCCAGGGCTACTGCTGTGTCGGGATGCAAGAAATTACGTCTTTGCTCGAGACGCTCGGCGTGTTGAGCCAGGCACCTGGTTAAAGCTTCTGGCAGCATCTCCAATTGCTCCTGCAACGACGTAAGCTTGTCCTCCAAACCCACCAGACGCTCCTCCAATGCGTCCTGTCGAGTGCTCATGTCCGACACTATCTCGTACACTGTGTTTTGCGTCTGTATCAACATACCGACAACAACAGCTTTTCATTATAGGGTATCGAGTTCTTAAATATAGATTTATTTATGAAGCTAGTTTGATCGACAGTTTAGAAGGATGGGAGAATACATTTTTACCAGATATTAGATTAAGACTCCGTTTCGGTGGGACTATCGGATTTCATCCATTAACGGTCGGTGGGAAAATTCCGATAAAATTTTTATTCTCCGGGATTTATAATCATACCAGCAGGTTGTTGTGGCTCGGGTGATTCGCGCATTCACTATGGATTATGAAATTTAGAAACCGGAAATTTAGATTACCAGAGATTTACCACAAATACATCGCTGTTCATTTGGAAATCTCATTTTTCGGTCACGTTTTCGTATAGCAAGGACTTTTCCAGGTCGACTGGTAAATTTTTCTCCTCCCACCCTTTTCGTCGTTTCCAGCCGGGGAAGTTGTGCTTCTGGATTAGATACGAACTACCAGCACGTCGTTGACCGGAACGACCCTGTTATACCTCGTGTGCGCGTTCGTCTCTCATCCACCTTTATGTCTTCGTTAACGACTAAAAGGGATGTGGGTCGTGCGATAATTTCGCGGAAATGTATGAAACTTCGTAACAGTCACCCTTCGTTACGATATAACAGGTATAGGGGAGTGCGGGGCGACACGGACCATGTTCGCCATATGAGATCCGACTTTTTTCTTATTATGTCGTGAAAAATAGCTAAAAAAATTGTTCGTTTTGACTCGCTCTCCGAAAGACACATGACAAACTCTGTGCTGACAGGTGTGCCTGATGCCTGTATCGTAAAAAAAAAAAGAAGAAAAAACACGTCTTTGTCACCCATTACACGCTTTCTTTCAACTTTATGGATTCGGCTTAAGAAGCCTCGCCGAGAACTTACACTCTGCTTTAATTGAATACGAGTCGACAGCTATGTAATTTTCACGGTAGAAGGTGAGCGTGTGAGTTAGGAATTAGTTCGTCCGAAGTCACAGGTATCCGGTTGTTCCTATTCGCGCCTTGTATAATTAGATTTTTCTGACACACTTCGCCGCCGTTTCTGCATTTTTTGGTGCACCAGAAGTAAGCATTCTATTTAATTTGGGAGTGTGGAGCTATTTTTTTTTTGTTACCTTCGCCATGTCCGTTATTGTGTTGGCGTTGTCCATTAATTTTCTTTGGTCCATTTTAACTTTTCTCAGCCTGTGCGAACAGAAGAGATATCAGAGATTTACGTTAAATGAAATTTCAGTGGAAGTTTTTTCATATAGTAAAGTTAAAAATATTGTATGATTGGTTATTGCATAAAGTTTGTTGGACCGTGATGAATCAACCATCTCTTGCTGGGATTGTATTGCGGTGGGTGGGGGTAGGGAGGGTTTCACGCTGTTAAAAGAGGATACGAACTCAATCGACTCACGCATAAATGGCCAGGAGGAATTTTCGTTGATGCGTTCGTACGCGACCCGGATTGACCCGCTTGACCAGTCGCGTATGTTTATAGATCAGCCATGTCTCCCGCAACACGTTTGCCGCTGCATTTTTCAACTGCAACACGCGTTAACGATGTCAACGATAACTACAGCTCCATATTAGCCTGTCATTGTATTTTCTTACCCTTTTGGTTAACTGCGTATCCATCATAAAATTATGAACGTGTTTTTCAGCTCTCGTCAACTCGAGCTTTCTGGAAACGACCGCGACGAGCAGAGCCGTGCAGCCTGCTCCCTGAAAATCAAGGTTCGATAAATACACCACTTTTTGCAGAAGCTTTAATAAATCCTACGCGTTTGTCCTCCGATCGGTTTTCTCAATATGCTCGAGAATGCTGTTATCACGCAAATTGTATCTACAATAAGGCTCGAGGCAAAATCGCAACAGCCATTTGCCTCGCTCTCTCGATGTTGTAATGAAATTCCAATATCGGATAACGGAAATATTAATAACGTGAATTTTGTATAAGGGATTATTAATTTTGCCGTTATTAATTATTTTACCATCATTCCGGTGGAAACGGCGATGCCCCGACCGCAGTACGTGTTCGGTACGATATCACCGAATCCTACGCTCAGAAATGTTATCGCGATCAACCACATTGCGTTCAGAAGGTTCGCATGTTCTTCGTCGTGAAACCTGAAACATAAAATCATTTTTAAAAATTAAAATGATCTCTCGTTCTTTGTTAATTGCTGCAAGGCCATTTTCAGGGTCACGGAATATCGAACATCAGCTTAAATTTCAAACGATCGAACTATACTTTCAGATACTTGACATAGGTAAAAGCCAGCAGCGAAATTATTATCGTACCGTTTCGGCATAGTCAGTTCGATTAGTTTGGCGATCATTAGCTTGGCACGAGGATGGGAATAAAGTACAATCGAGCTTGCGGTTAAACCATCCTAATAATTTTTATTTACCCGGAGTTTCGGAATTGGAGATTATACCGACGAGGTAGAAACGCAAGCAAGCAAACGGGGTGAGAGTGTTCGGGAGCCAAATGTCGTTTAGGTGAAACATCGATTTTGAATTCTCCAATTGCAGACAGTGCTCTACGACCTCCCCACACGCTTCGACCCAACGGTCGTCGTTGAACGACCGGAATCCCGATTCGACCGTTCATTCAGAACAAGCACGCGCACATATCTATATTATGTTAGATTCGACAGCTGAGAAACATAACGGCGTATGTTGCATCATAAGGCATACGGATTACGCCCTTTCGATTCTCGGCAGTCTCTAGTATCCAACACTGTTGCAACCATCCGAGCATCCACAGACACACGGATCACTTTATTGGGTAGCAGATACGAGACTTTGAAACGAGAAGAAGTAATAGTAAAACGAAATGCATTTCCGATTCGTGTTCCGGTACTGCTCGTATGGATAGTTCTGTACGGATATACTTGTTATAGATAGGCAAATAACGATTATTTATTCAGCGAAAGATTCGATTGTGAGACTATCGTTACCGTAGGGAAGCGGACATTGCGATGGAGAAACACGGATATCGTTGTAACGGAATAAAAATGTGATTGACGAAATGAAACGGAAACGCGCGATGAAACTTTATATTTTTGGAGTTAACGAATCGAGATATACTTCTACACAATGGTTATAGAAATCAATCCTTTAAACATACGCAGTTAAAAAGATTCGTACAATTAGCAACCATTTGTTGCTCACAAACGTCTACCTTGTTTCCGTTCTTTAATTATAGAAAAAAAGATTTTCAGATTAACGCAGTTTTAATGAATGCTTAAATTTGATGACATTTTTTTATAAGGTAAATTGATGAGCTTACCTTTCGCACTGTCGCAACGTCCACGAGGCGATGATCCACAGCGATACCATAAATACCAAAAGCACGGTACCGGGGCATATGGTCATCAGAGTCTTCAGTACGAATCTCGTGTTGAAATTGATTCGATTCAAGGCACCTATGCTCCTCGACGAGGCGTCGGTGAACAATTTCGAGTGCAAGAGCATAACTCGACAGATGAGATATAGCCTGAGAAACATCGGAAGCGATAACGTTACGTCATAAGGTACCCATTGTGAGCCGATGTCGCCACCCTTGTTCGCAAGTTTGGTCGTCCACAGGAAATAATATTCCCCCGGTATTGGATGTACGGCGCAGATTGCAAGTTCCAACGATATCTGAGATATTCGTTGCCAGGTCATCGCTATACGCCAGTCATCCGCGCAGTTATCGATCATGAATAACTGTTGTTTTATTATTCCCCACATGAAACAGATAGAAAACATGAACTTTATATCGTCATGTACGGAAGCACAGTCCAAGTGTGTATCTTCATTTATATAAATACAATGTAGGGGAGAGCGGGGCAAAACGGACTTTTTCTACAAATTTTTTAGAAAACTTACGAAAACAAAGTTCCGTCTCGAATAAAAAACAGGGGACCCGTTTTGTCCCGCTCTCCCCCCTGAGCCGAAGAAATATGAATTACGAGATAACTTTTTGCGAATCGCCGTAATTCTTGCCGAAATCTGAAAAAAGCCATTCCGTGCCTGGGTAACGGCTCTCTGGCTCGGGACTAATATTTACTAACGTTTACAGCCATAAAATCTCCCAACGGATGGGTAGGAGGGCCGAACCGAGATCACCCCTGATCGCGAAGAGATGTATATGTTGAGATGTTTTTCTCATTTCTGTCCCTAAATCGCAGCGGCGAGGTAAACTTTTTGCGCAATCTCGTCGTCCTTCCCCGTCTTTGTCCCGTGGGAGTGCTTTCAGGGCTGTCTTGATTGTGCAATTTGTGATTTTAATTATCCTGGGGGATTCTCGTTTATCGGGATGAATGGGAATGATTGAAGCCCTTCAACTTCCGCGGTTCGCGAGAGAAGATCGTACATTTTATTCCTTTCTTCGCGCTGTGGTAATAAAGGAAAGACCGCGGTGTCGTAAATAATGTTTATTTCTCCTTCCGACTCGCTTCTTTGGAAGAAATTGTACATTTCCGATTGCACTTGCGTACGGGATTCGCACGATGTTTCAACAGGAAATCGAACTCTTTCAGACACCTTACGCTCCAGCATGTTCGTTTCGAGGTCAAATAAACATCTCGATTCGCGGCGAAGTGCCTGTGAATCCCGCGAACGCCTGCACACTTTGCAAAGTTTCGCAAAGTTTTGCAAGTACAACCAATCAGCTGTCTAATCGGATGTTCCTTCCTGGTGACCACAAGCTTGATATTTCTCTCCCGCATAACAACCACAAGAACGTAGTCTGACAACCGGATGCGCGTCTTTCGACTCGTAATCGTTTTTTCCCAGAACAAAACTTCGTCCCAGATTTCGTTGTCAACTTCGCCTCGCAATATCGGACGAGCGAAGTCAAAGCTTCGTCTCGCAGAGAGAGTGAAAATGAAAGTAGCTCGAAAATTAGTTATGTTGGAATTCGCATATTTCAAAGTTTTGACAAAGTTTAATGAGTTCGTACATCGCATCGAAAAAAAATGCAAAGAATTTTTTACATTAGCTTTTGAATAATACAGAAGATCATACCTTTAAATATTACTACTGAAGGGGCGAGGCCACCACGGAGGACTGGTGAAGTATTTCAGCTGATATATTAAACTTTTTTTTTGATAGAAGAGAACTTTAATGGGAATATTTTGAAAGATTAAAGGAAAGGGCTACCTGCCGCCTCGGGACATCCGCATATTTTTTTTATTTTTTATTAAATGTCGGTGGAGAAATGCCGAGATTGCTTTTACCTCCTGTAGAGTTTCAGATAAAATGTTTTAAGGGTTCCATTAAATGATCCGCTCACATGACTCGTTTCGTTAATAAAATACCCACAGCGGACGGTCCGCTTTGTTTTATCTTTATCCTCCCGGCAACGGGAAGTGCATTTAATTTATATCACAATCTCGGAACGAAATTTCGTCTTTCGAGGTGATAATGTCAGTTTCGCAATTATGATTGCCGCTGTAACTCACATCTCCCGACTTCTTCTCTTGTATCTCGACCCTTTGCCCGAAACTTTATGAATAAGCTGAGATAGTGCGACTTGGGATACTTCTCGTCAATTAGGCAGTCTGGAAGGAGCGGCAGATAAGCAGCAACCATTGTACAACGTGGCTTAAGCTTCTTGAAATGTCAACTTCGTGGCAGACTGGATAAAATTATACTCAGTTCTGTTACATCAAATCACAAACCCTCAACATATTCTAGAGTTATTTCACATCGCACGAGAAGTATCCCTGCATGTTATAAGAACGACCGTTTGTCTGTGCAACGATATTTCAGATAATTCCGACTTTCAAGGGGTTGCAACAACAATTTTATTTTCACTCGTGAACCCGACAAAAGTTCCGAAAAACAAAAATAAAAAAAATGACACGACTCGATTAGTGATGCGGAATCGCACGACATCGTCACTGCGAAAAGTAATATAGTTTCACTCGACCCACTCTGCTCTCAAAGGACACAATAACGGGTATAATCCTCAGTACGAAATATCCCGGAAAGTCTCGCGGAGGTAATATACATGTACGTTCATCGAAGCCGTGTCTGTCCTTTCATTCGTCGTACATTGTCTGCCTGCATCGCGGTTCCTTCCATTCTTCGTGTAATCCGCAGCGATTAGCGTTCTCGCGTTATCCGAAGTACCGGGCCTTCGGGTCTTACGGTATTGTTCTGGAGGCATAAAAAGAAAAGTTGACACTCCATTCGCGATCGTGAAAAATGTTGCTGACTCGCTGTATGGAACGTGAACGACAACGATGCGGATACGAAAATTCACGCTTGACTCTCCAGTCAAAGGAGCTAAACAAGAGTAATCCGCATTAGTCCTCGTAAATGAGTTCTACAGTCGTTCTCAATGGAAAAAAGTGAATTCCGGCCGAATGCAGTAGCGGGATTATATAGTTAGTATATACAATAACTATATGTATTATACATATAGTTATTGGATAGTTATTGCGGCAACTGTAGGTAAAGTAGGAAAGCAAAACTCAAGATGTATTCCGAGCCCAAGACATTCCGGTAGTGTAGGGTCGTGTAGCGAGTAGTAAGAAGTAATAGCCAGCGAATATGCGTACTTATAGCCCTAAATTTACGTTAATAGCCTCGTAAAGACGTCGAAGGCCCTGGCGGCCCAATACAAAACTCGCGGGTGTGTGTGCGCGCGCCTCTCGTGTTCCATATTCTCGATAGCACACTGAGCAGAAAAGCACGGGCATGCCAGAACCCGAGACGATAGGGGGTGCACGAAGGCGCATGAAAGTAGTCGCGTGATTTAACGCCGATGACGCGTTAGCACGCACGTGGAATAAAGGACAACAAAATCCGGTGAGGCGCACCACCCGTGCTCTACTACCTCCGTTTACAACGCACCGGTAGAACAAAACATTGGGGGTTTTTTTTTTTTTTTTTTCGATAAATCAGAGAACCCTCGCAGGTGACTCCGGTGAAAGGGGCTTCTTTTAAAGCACCATTGACGAAAGGTGACCGGACCATAATTTTTAAAACCGACGAGCATTTTTCGTTGCAAAGTAGAATGTAGTTTGTTATCGTGCTTTATACGAAAATTAATGAGAAGACAAGAAAAACAGAAGCGATATTAAAGCGACAATGCTCATTATTATTTGACCCATATTATGAGAAAACAGATGTATACATGAATGTATATATCAATTTCTTGTACATAGGGCCATTCAATGTTGAAAAACAGATAAATAGGGTTAAGCAAAATATTCGAAAGATTTTTGACAACGGCTTCGAGATGACGTATTGAATTTCGCGAGAACTCTCGAAGTCTACCTGAGCGGTAGCAGCCGTAGCCGCCGTTACAGTAGCAACGCCGGGTTGACCGAGTGACTGCACTCGGTGAGCGAACCAACTGGTGCTGGACGGCGACATAACTTTGGCGACGGATGTCCAATGACGATGCAGTCAGGCTAGCGCTCCGGACGTAGTAAAACGTGAAGAATCGATGTGACAAGGGGGCGGGAAGTACCAGGAAATGATCGGTACGAAGGACGAACCCCGCCAGCTCGACTTGCCTCTCGATCCCTATTGGGTAGTTTTTCTAACACAACCGAAATCACTGAACACATCAGTGGCTGAGCATCAAAACTGATCATCCTTCTATCGGGGTCAGCCAAAAATACGAAACGCGGCCTACATAAATAAAATTTCATTGTACGCACATATATGCATACAGTTACGTCACCGTATTGCATAGAAAAATCTACATAGATATAGTCTACTGATTCGTCTCGAGTCTGCACAATTTTTCTTGCGATTTAGTATGCACGAATGTTGCCAGTCGATATATCACGCTATAAAAAGCGTTCCTTCGTAGACCAGATAGAAAGGATCCGAGAACGATGAGATTCCGATCACGCAAACTCGATCGGAATATTTCGAAGATAATGTATTAAAAAAAAAACACGAACTAAGAATGAAATTTATCGAGAAATATCATCAAAGTTTTTACCTCGCGCAAGAAGAGAAAAAGGAATTGTCATATTTTCACGACTCGTTCGTTGTAATTTCGCGTGGTGAATTATGATGCTAACCCTCAGCGACGATGGAGGGCGCAGCGGAATCGACAAACTTTTGCGAATAATTTGATCGATTTATCGTTTGACGTTATTCCTTGCCTTATCCCGCCTGCCCGTCCAACCTTCGGACGGAATCTTCGTTGGCGAGGAAATTCGATAGATTAATCGGATTCTCAAACTTTTCCCCCGTAGTTACTTTTCATCTCGTAGTTTGAAAAAAATCATTTCTCGCAATAACTTTAATATAAATTGAGCTGCGGGTTTTTTTTCGTTTTCGTTGATTTATGTTATCATTTTTTTCAAATTTCAAACGACGTTCTTATTCGTAACGTGAGATAGAGTTTCCCAACAACGTATTTAAAACTCGCTGCCTCTGTCCATTCATCAGACCCTTTGTCTCTTTGACGGTCGCGTGCATGTCGATTTATTTTTTTTATTTCCGTTGTGTCTGCGTTAAAAAAAGCTCGAAGCGGCGTTTCGCTCACGAGGTTTGTTCGGTATCTCGACCCGGGTAGAAGGAAGAACGCCGAGGGGGGGAGGGGGGGGGAGAGCTGGTATCGTAACACAACAATAACCCACAGGAGATTATCAAAGGCGTGCGCGGAACATTGAGAAAAAGGTCGCTCGATAGAGTAGCAGCTCTCCCGCAACTGCGGTTTGAAAGTAATGCGCAAGGCGGAAATGAGGAAAGGCAAAGAAGACCGAAGAGAGCCCGGGGAAAAATGAGAAAACGGAGAAAAAAAAAAATGGTGAATGCTTTCTTGGGTACTTTTCCATCCCTCTCACTCTCTCGAGACCAAAGGCAACACGGGAATAAGAAAAGTATCGGGGCAGACGTCGCGTTACCGCACTCTCTGCCTTCTCGGTCTCTTTCCCTCCTGCTGAAACTTTAACTCCGGAAGCGGTAACGGTATAAGGACGAGGAGTCCCCTGAGCGCGGGTACAACAAACAGGAAATCTCGTATAGCTTATATACATATGTATATACGTATACGTACATGGAATTTCGTTCAGTACCTGATATACTAACGTGCATACCGTGCAACAATACAACCCGGCCACTAATCAGTTTTGCATATTGCACGAAGAGATGAGAGAAAGCTGATGATGGTCAACTGTTGGGCGAAACTTCGGTTAACCCTCGGCGCTTTATATAGCGAGCCGCAAACTCGACGAACCAACAATTAACGTGCACCAGATGCCGCAGAGTAGCATCGCGTCTGAGACATTCCTCCGCTGAATTCGACGAGCTCCAGCACAGGCTATCACCGATAGGGGGTGATGAAATGACGTATTTGCAAAGTAACGAGTACAGCGGTGTATCTCGATCACCTCGTCAGCGTACTGCATCTGTCAAGAGGTTCGACGAAACGGTGACAAATTTTTGCCAATACATCCAGAGGATCTATACCTATGATGGAGCCTTTTTGTTTTTTCGCAATAAACATTCAGGCGATATGAAACAATAGCAGTCGGTGAAAAATATTGCGATGAAACCAGTCAATGAAAAATAAAGGATTAGTTTTTGTTGATCGACTGCGTACTGATCGGGCGGGAGATGGCTGTGAAATATCCCCTTAATCTATTCCATCCGACTGAGAATGTCCAGACGTTCGAGTCTCACCTAAAATTCAAGCGCCTGCACGGACATCTCTCCAAGCCGTGTTTTCAGAATAAACAATTCAAATTTCTGCCCCATCCGGTTATGCATACACGTGATTATTAACTGAGTCGCGCGGTCGAGCTTGAATTCAACGAGACTCCCCCCCTCAAAACGGCATTCAAGGTGAATATGGAAATTGAATATGCCGAACAGAAGTTTCTCCTTTCTCCACCGCAAGCTCTTCTCCTGCCCAGCAGGTTTATTAAATGGCTTCACTGAGCTGGAAACTTGGCGAGTGGAAACTACGAGGACCACCGAGGGGTCGATGCAGTCGCGCGATAAAGCGAATGGTAAACTGGACGGGGAGACAAGAGCAGGTTATAGGGTACGGAAAGGTGGAGTGGATGGGTGAGATGCGAGAGTGCAAGAAGATGGTGCAGCGTCTATCGAGCAGTGTCCGTAGGCATTTCGGCTTGCCAACTGTAATGGAACGTATACAAGCCGGAGGCAAAGATATAGAATTAAGTTACACCGTGGCGGAGGTTCGGTCTTCGGGCTAGTGGTAACGGCGGAAGTCAGGGCATACCAACGCAAAGGGCATCAGGAGCGGACGTTCGGAGTGAGCCAAAGAGCTCTTCGCACAGCATGTATTCCGTGTGGCCGGGGAGACGAGAAATTGCGACTGTGGAAAACACACTCGGAGGTGCATGAAAGCGAAGGACAGAATCACCGCGAACGAGTCTCGGAGTGAGCGGAAACTGACGCGTTTCCGATTCTCCAGTTCTGTTAACGATTTTAGGGTTCGAGCTACGGACAGGATGCCTGGGCGGGACGGTAGTAGTAAAAGCCGCTGCACGACTACCGCAAGACAAAAGCAATGTGCACGAGGACATAAATTTTCGTGGCTAGCCGAAGTCGCATACCCGTCCTCGCGGGATTTACGAGAAATGGTAAGGTCCGTGCAGCAATGAACTCCGGTGAGTTGTTCTCGTTCTTGATGTTACCGAGTTGGTATACGATTAGTGTTTCCCGTCTTTCCAGTATTTCGCGTGCATTAAACTGTCGGACGTTCGAGTATCGTTACAACAAATTGTCGGTCGTCAATAACATAGCGTCGGCACCAAACATTTTCGAGCGGTCGATGCATTGTACCGCTACACACTAAACTTTACTCGAACAGTTTCGAATACCTTTCGGAACAGAATAAATTTCGTTGCCATTCGCGTTTCCTATCTTTTAGGTATTCCGCTTATACGGTCCGATATACATTCCTAATTATATTAACCGCCAATGTCTCGGTCGCAGGCAACTCGTCTCGTGACCAGTCGATAAATCCGATACAATTGCCATACACGCGAGTGGATTTTTGACAATGGAACTTCGAAAATTAACTGCATTCATACCGGTCGAATGTATCGAATAATTAAAAACCGATTTGTTCGGGCGCATTATGGACTGCAGACGGTTGTAAAGCAGTTTATACTATTACGCCATTGTTTCTTCCACTCCAATTACGGCGCGTGTTTCTATGGGACAATGGCGTTTATATGAATCGGAGCGACGAATCACGTTGAGGACAAAATGAAGGAATACTGTGACTATTGGGAGAGGCAGGAGGGGGAGGAATAAAAAGGCAACGTATTGTTGGCCAACTACCCGTGTATCTATCGTTCAGTCAGATATCCGGGACTGTAAACGAGCTTCAGTCAGCACCGGCTGGCACATTCCCGATAGAGGAGTAACGATCTATCCCCGAGTGTCTCGGCGTTGCGACAGTGAAATTCGAGAAACGTACCACACAAGCGAGATCCTTTGGGGCCACAACGAAATTTTATCAAGTGCATCGGCATGATGTATTCCCGATACAATGCCAAGCCTTGTCAGGTAGAGAAAAAGAAATAAGGGAACAGACGAGAATTTAATTGCTGCGCCCGAACATTGCGCGTCCCTCGACCCAATGGAAAGAGGATGAGATCCGGAAAGCGAGCCTGCCCGGCAGGGAAGAGGAGTCCGACAGGAAATGCCGAATCGGCACGGAGACGCGCGACAAAAGTAGAGAAGAGATAGGCGAAGCTGCACGACGAGTTGGCATATCTTTGAAGAACAAATTTACCTTCGAGCCAAAAGAGACCCAAGCTTCGAGGGGCAAAACGGGGTAGCAGAGAAATAAAGGCCGAATTTACTGTTTGCTGGAAAAAAAGAAATAGGGGCGTCCGGGGCGAGATGGGCTAGCGAAAAAGCAGGCTGACACGGGGCGTGATGGGCCACCCTAAATAATGAACATAAAAATTTCTGCATCTTCAAAAATTAACTTTGGCAACTTGTAGCGCCTAAATTATCGGCTTGAATTGACCACTTTCAGCATAGGGAATCCTATGTTAAATTCTGCGAAACGGCACTTTTTTTCAAAAAATTTCGAGATATCGAATTAAAACCTTCGCCATTGTTTTCAAGTGGTACATTTACCAACCAATTACGATAACGAAATAATCTTGCCGAATCTTTCCGAAAATCTTGAGTTGTCCCATTTTGCCCCGGTCACTCCTATGTACGGAATATTCTGTACACGGAACGTCTACTCGCGTAATCTAGATTTATATGGCGATGAGTCGCCTGCCAAAGTAAACTCTGCAGTCTTCTATTCTCTCGGTAGGACATTCCAACGTCATTGTATATTTTAGCTATATATATTGTTGTGGGCGAATGGTAAGAGATAAATAAGATATATTGTCGGACAGTTCAATTTCAATACAGAAAAGAGATTAACGAAGACATATCATCTAAAACGCAGTGGATAGTCTTGCGGGAATCTTTTGTGGGTACACACACGCACACACACACAGAGAGAGAGAGAGAGAGAGAGAGAGAGAGAGAGCTACTTGGGGTATAAAGGATGGCAAGTAAAACCGAAAAATGTAATCTTGCAAGTCGGATGGTCACGTACAGCGCATAGACATGGATATGCATATATCTTATTAAGCTCGCCGCGAAGGAGAATATATCGCAACCAAACGAAATCTTGCTGATAATGCTGAGATCGGGATAAAGTATAGTACACAATTTTACCAAGAGTTATTCGGCTAGCGAATAATACTCGAATATATACACAGGGAGGGTCTATCCTGCATTGATCCGGGAGGTCAGCGACTTTCGCCGCGTCGGACTCGATATCTCAGTTGTAACAATGCGCGAATAATCAAACCAAATTCTATCTTGTCTATAATTTGATAAATGATGCAACATATTTCCGGCGGATGAATAAAATCACATTAATTTTTATTGATATTATGGCTGTATCGAGTATTCAAGTTCATTTTTTTCCATAAGTCATTTTGAGGATTTGGAGGATGCAAAAGTGAAAATAGTTTATCCGTTGATCGATGAAAAGCTTTCCAATAAATTTCTAATCAATAACTCTCTGTATATCGACATTCTCCTAAAATCACAACAAGCCGCGAGGCTATATATAGAAATCCATATAGATATATGGACTTTCAAAAGTGGCAGCTGTTACAGTTCCGACGAATTAGCTGAAGCGCCGGAGGAGCTCCGGAGCTTTGAAGCTTCGAAGGAGCTTGGGGCTCACGAGCCCTTCCACACACCTACACACCGACCAACTGTCCGAGTTGGGAGATTTCAGTAGTCATGAAACACCAAAGTGCGGGCATGGCACGGTGGTTGCCACCGCTGGGCCATCGGAGAGATAATCTCTATCGGACGGTCTAGGAATCACCGAGCGAACCGATTTGGTATATACGTATAGACAGGTCGATGTCGAGAGAGAGAGAGGAAATGAGACGAGAGTGGAGTGCAGTGAGCACCGACCACTCCCCTCTGGACCTCTCTCGCAGGCACGGAACCGTGAAGGCAGACATCGAGCCTGGGTCACATCGAGAGGAAAGAGCACAGTTGTCTTGATGCTGCATATAAGCTATTCTACACGTGCTACTTTGCAACCCATTTTCTGTAAGAAAAAAAAAAACATTTTTTCGTAATTTAATATTTTAAAAAGTTGTAGAATTTTTATCCCTCACAACTTCAGTTACCGAGTTATCAAACGCTCTATTGACATTACCTTGAGCTTTCAACGTACAAAGTATCGAAGCGAAAAAAAATGCATACCAGAATCGTAAAGTGTACTTTCTGGAAGGAAAATCTATGAAGAGCTGTGCTTCGGCTTGTTGCGATTTGGGCCGGGAAAGGCATTACCGCTGTGTTAGGATCCAAAAGTCATTCGGGTGACTCTAAATTACGACCGCAGGTGAAACGAGGTAGAAAGCCAAACTTACCCGCTAGTACTGCTATCCGGCGATCGCACGAAGATAACAATATACATATATATATATATATATATACTCGCGAGTTACACTAGGTATATCGTGTGCCGCTAGTGTCGGGTCGAAGGTCCGGAATTTGTGGAGTTGGTCAATTCTGCCGAGCCGTCGGACGAACCGCCTCGTGGCTTACACCATCGAAGCTTACGGTAAAGCTCGAGCTTCGGGACGGTAGGGTCGCTCGGGTATACTGTAGGATGCGAAAGGGTCATGACCATCCCGCTGCTTTAATACTCAGCTCCCACCGGACGCGAAGCTGGACCGAAAGGGGCTGAACGGAGAAGTCGGCTGCTTTTCTGCCTTTTCAACTTTTGTCGATCCATCTCCTGACGAACCGGAGGTCTTCGCTGACACGTAGACTCGCGTATCACTCCGACGTGTGTTCTCGAACAGAGTTTCACTCGATGTGATTTAATGGTCCTGACGGGCGAGAAAGAACGAAATGCGGAGGTTGGAGGGGAAATAGATGTTAGGCAAAGTACGGGGTTTGATAGGAAAAAGAGATGTGGGGCCGGCTATGAGTATGGAAAAGTGTACGAGATAGACAAGTGTGATGGTAGGGAAGGAAATGTTTGACGAGATAAAAAACCGAGTCATCACTTCGTAACCCTCGGATTTATACCAGTGTATAAGACGAAATAGTGCCGTACACCCTTTTCCTTTTTACTTCTCCCGGGGGAGAAAAGAGGACGGTATGGAGGAAAGAAAAAGCCCAAGACGATGGCCGTGATAGAGTTCTTTTTCTTCGTGATCGGATCAAACTTGTTCCGTCCCCGATAGAGGAGCGAAACGAGGATCGCCTCTCGGAGACCGATGGGACAAATGTTTGGAAAAGACACTAGAACGTGTAGGTGAGGATGATGACCGCGTAGCGAGGTATGAAAAAAAGGTCCGATCCTCGAACAAATGAGATTGTTGCGGCTGGTAACTTTTACCGAGCGACGACGTTTTCTCGGAGATCGTTTCGGGACAAGAAATTCACTGGTCGTTTCTCGAGAACAGTCAAGCTCGAACTGCCAGTTCTCGAGTTCCGTCGATTAATTAATTCGATTAGTCGATAGTCTTTAAACGAATCAGCGGAGCGGAGCGGAAGGTAGACTTGTCCGAATTTGTGGAAGTCCTTCTCTCGTCAAAGTTGTCAGCCTTTGGGCGAAAGTTCTCGTCTCCCTCTCGGGATATATAAACCAAATTGCGGGCTAACTTTGTAGAATCGTGGAAAGTACAGTAATATAATAAAGTAATGATTGAGGACACGTCAGCTAAAAACAAAAGTCGTCCATTCGTTTTTAATTCATCGTTTTATGATTTGCTTTAGTTTCGAAAGCAAAAAGCGTCATCCATTACCACATAAAACAGGTAGTAAGTGCGAAGTGCGGCGTACCGCTATAAATTCGGTTCGTTTTGCCAAATTTCGCACTTTTTTTTAGATGAAAGCATCAGTGAAAAAAAAGAACACCTCAAGCGCAAGTGGCGGTGAGCTCGGTGTTCTCCCGTTTCTCTGTCCCGATTATGGTTCTCTCCGTGTATTCGCCACGGCTTCCGGCTCGTTCTCATGTTTTCTCGCTCATCTCGTACGGTCTCGAGGGAAAAAGGAATAAAAGAAAATTTTGTTGCAAGGACGGAAACTTCGTCAGCAGTGAATTTCAAGTTCCCTGGAGGCTTTAATGTGGAGCGCCAAGGTTGCCGGCGCTATAGGGGAAAGCGGGAAAGGAAGATGTATATATATATAGAGCTTTCGCGTGGTTCCGCTTCACGCCGAGAGAGTGAAACTAGTGGGAGCGAAAAAAGGGCGAGCCCGTGACAAGGGTACACGAGACGGAAGGTGTGCGCGTGTGTGTGTGTTTCGTTCACCCGGGGTAAAAGAGAGAGAGCAATGAGCTGCGAAAGGGCAGAAAGTGAATGAGGGCTCTCGCTCGGCCGTTTCCACTTTGCAAAGCCCTCGATTCGACCTCTTCGATTTCGATCAGTTGCGACGATCTCTTGGCTTTTTCGATTCGAAAATCTTAAAAATTTTTTTGCTGTCAGCCCAGTCACCGAATAACGACAGAGCGTATAATCACTGACCACTCACGGTTGTCCAAACTGCGTATTTCGTAAAGTATTCCCTCGCTCGGTTGTACGAGTCTATATGAGGTCAGCTATTCGGGTGTTTGTACGTGTGTACCATATAAATTCGGCAAGCCCGCGCTCACGGGTATCACTTTCTCCCCCTTTGGTAATCCTCACACTAAATAAGTATGTCCACAGACGGCGATATATCTTTCTTAATGAAACCCTCTTTCGATTAGACGGATGAAGCGCACTTTGGATTCAATGTTAGCCATTGGAATTGCCAGGGAACGGAGTATTATTAGTCTGAGGCGTATTTTACGATGTTTTTTCAGGCCCTAAAAATTGTTTAATCCCAAAAGGCGGTCCGTTCTATCCCGTTGCCCGCCCCTATTATTTTTCAAAGATAAACGAATCCGTTCAACCAAAATCTCTGACCTTCTGACAAAAGGTTCACAGTCACGATATCTCTTCTTGCGCTTGAACGGACTGGACACACCGATCGTTGTGTATCCCGAGCCGCCCCGACTCGATCTGGAATAATGTCTTCACGAACGAGCCATTTATCGGGACCGCGGGAAATGTTGGCCGACGTGCAAAACCCACCGGCCACTCTATATATCTGTAAATGTACATCTATAGAGAAAAAGTTGGCTCCGCGCGAATACCCGAGTTATATTCGATCACCGGACTGACGGTATGTCCGAGGAGCTTCCGCACAGGGATAAAGAGAGACCTTGGACTTTCGGAGCGTACGAAACCTATGCAGTGGTCTGTTCCACCCTCTCGCGGACGTCTCTCCATCCTCGATCGAGAAATAGACCGAGTTCGTGTGAAAAATATCATTCCAGTTATTCACGGACAAGTCGAACGAATTCCGTACCCGAAACGGAAGAACGAGAGGAGCAAGGAAAAAGGGAGAGGCTCGAACTGACTTCGTGGTGTGAGATAGAGGGGAGCGCGGTGGATGAGAAAAGCCGCGGAAACACATGTGAATTATTATCGCATACTACATATATCAAATCTTGTCGACGTGTTTCTTCTCCGACGTATTCGAATACTCGCTGACAATGCTCGTCAACGTGACCATAAAACATTTTCCGGTTTTTTTTTTGTTTTCCTGGCTCCATTCTTCTTTTTTAACGCGTGGAAAGAACTGTTAAGACGGAGTTGAGCTTTTGGTATCTTTGGGGTTCCCTCGACTCGGGCAATCTCTCTGCGCCTCGGTTGTTTGCCGGGTGGCATACAGGAAGGTCCGCCGGAATAGGTAAACTGTGCGGATCGAGCGTGCGACCACCCCTCGAGCATTCCCACCGGGCTCGACGAGGGAGCGAGAGAGATCATTTCGTGCGTGGTTGTGTGATAAAAAAAACTTGCGTGTTGAATGTGTGTCGCGAGGGAGAACGGGCGAGGGGCGCTGAGAGGAGGCCGAGAAGTAGCTTTATATCCGTCGAGATAGAGATCAAAGAGAGCGCGCCCGGTGCAGAGAAGTACCGCGAGGGAACAACGAATTACGATTTTTTTCTCTAGTTTGTCGTTTCTTTTTTCCTTCCTTCATTTTTATTTTATTCAATTAGATATAAGCTGGTCGGGAGAATGAAAAGTTTTTTTTTTTTCTAATGCAAACGCGGTCATTTGCCAAGTCTGTCGCCACTACGATATTACAACTTTTTAAGAAAATTTACGCGGTATGGAACGTAGAAACAAAAATCTCGCGGTTGTTGAAAATTCTTTACTATGCAGAATTGTTTTTGAGCCGCCATCGATTTTTCCCGCAGCTTTGCATATTCGTCAAGGAAGATGGGTAATCGGTTGTAAAAATGCACACGCAAGTTTTAACGCGGGCTCGGCAAACGGTCTGACGAAAAGTGATAAAAATAACATTATCTTTTATGGTCCATAAAAAGGATTTTTCCTCGCTTTGACCATCTTGCTATTCCATACATACAGAAGAGATATTCCCGGATCTCGAATGGCTCCAAGCTCACTGCTCGCGATAATGCAGAATTTCCAATGCCGGTAGAGTTTATACTTCACGGAACGTTTTCGCGATGGCAAAAATCGAAGTTCCTTCGAACCACCGACATAACCACCGAAGTGATTCCTCGTATATACAACGATTCGGATATTTGATATATCAATCGCACAGAACCACCGAATTTAGTGTATCGCGAATATATGTATATCTTTTGCATAAATTTGTTTTCATAAATCTTCCTTCTGAGGGGCGATTCTCCATTCCGAAGGGGCGAGCATCCCTCCCGAAGTCCATAAAGTTCAGAGTGCATTAGAATTGTCCTTTGAGGAGTAGATTGGAAAGGTATATCGTGTACTCGGGTTACCTCGTACGGAAGTAGTTACTTCCAACAGTAAAAGCTGAGGCCTCGGGCGGGACCCGTGTGTGGGTGCCGTTTAACGTACGTATCACGTGTCGGCTACACCGTGCACGTGCTCGAACCGCGTCGTCGCCAAGGAAACGCAACGGGAATGACAGAAACCTCGACTATATCCCTTTCCGATTAGCGTACATAGGATGCGAACGACCCTCGCGCATCCCTTAAGCCCCAACCACTCTACGTAGGTAGATACACAAGAAAAGGGATGAAGCTCTCGGGAGAATAAGAAGGCACTTCGAGTACCCTTTCATATATTTTCATACATGTTTAAGGGTACGAGCAGAATTTCCACCACTCGAGCAAACGCACAGTCGCAGACAAAAGGGCGAGTGTGGGATTCGACATTCAGAGGCGCTGACTCTTTATATTCCGCAATGAAAGATAACCAGACGCCCTTCTGGAGAACGAAGGCGGAAAACGCGAAAAGAGGGAACGAGAATCTGCCAGTGCAGTATTATTGCCCGCGTCGAGCTCGGGTTATGCTAAAAATGCGCATACCATAAATAGCGTAATGCTGGGTGGAAATGCGTAATAGCGTACTACATGCATTCCTCACAAGATATACGTGCATACGTAGCTCACTGTATTTTCTGCTCTGTCCATGGCCTGGGTAATGGGAGTTTTTTATGCGCCAAAAATTCCTGACCCGGTACAATTTTTTATATTGTCGAAACCTTAAGTTTCCGGGTTTTCGCGTAAAAGACGGATCTTCATTAAAAGAAAGAAAAATATTGACATTACCAAAAAGTTTGGAGGCAATTTATTTGAAATTGATATTCGCTCTCGACACGTTTAACGCACGCAAAGGTTCAGGTCGCATATTCTGTCGTTTGGTCGCCCGCTTTATTGTTAACTCGCTCGTGACTTCGCCCTGTTGTGTCCCGTTCGTACGCCGCAAAACTGCGAAAACTGCTGAACGAACAATGCGCACGTTCCGAACAGTTCGCGAGGAACAGTGGCCAAAACTGTTTCACTCAAATAAGAGTCGTCAATTCGACATTAACCAGTTTGCAGTTGCTACTTCGAAATACACGCCGGTATATGTGCAGGTATAAACTACCCTATCCGAGAACATAGAGGAGCCTGACGGTCTTCGACCAGATTCACCACATCAATGCAGCTTCGGCGAACGATGATAATCAGTATGATCGAGCGTGCTTGGCTCCCTCACATTGCACAACAACATTTCTAGCGCCATTGTTATGGTTTTGTGGATTGTCCGTTAATCGCCCCAACGTATCTGCGTCGCTGCATGTGGGTTTTTATGTAAAAAGTATCGAAATAAAACCGCGGTACACAGTGTTAATATCGCTAAATCACATTTTAGCGTATTGTAACACGAAACATACGAGTAACGTAGCAAATTGCCGAACTTAACTGTGCACGGTAGGCGATAAGAATCTCAATAAAATTTGTTCCCTCTGTGCAAACTCACTCGGCGCCGTGGGGCACTCTCCGTTTGCGGAGTTATGCGAAATATCGCGTCCACGTATCCTCGGCAGCGGGGCGTAATACGCGGGCACGTTTGAGAGACCCGCGAATGGAGAAGCTAAGGAACTATCGACATTTACGAGCACACGCAAAGCTCGTTTACACAGCAATGGTTTGTCGCTATATCCGTCGCGTTACAGTAATGCATTGGGATAACACTGGCCGTTGTGCGATCTACAACACGGTCTTTACAGTTTTACTTAATTTTACTCCAATCCCTCTTGGGGAGCTAAAAAATAAAATTAGTGCAGTAGATGGACTATTTGTCTGTTGAATATATACATTTAAATATTTACTACTCTGTGCACTAAGGTAACACAACAGCATGTTTTAAATTTTACGTATCGCGAAATATATCACGGTACGTACTATATCGTGTAGGAGGGTTTTTACTCTCTTGGTGGATGCACACAAACTCTACGAATGGGTAGCAAGCATAAAAGGAAGGAACATTTATTGGCGTGAGCCGCGTAGCCGCCGGGGACGACTGCCGAGGATGCTCATTTTACGAGCCTGTACTGTTGGATCTCGCAACGACGAATGTGGCGTGGGTAATAAAGAAAAAAAAGGAAGTCAAGATTTCCCAACTCAGGGGCGTGGAAAGGGCTAACAGTGCTTCAGCGCCCTATCGTTTTAAACCTCGGGGTCGCAATCCCTGTTCGACGACGCCTGGGCCCGTCGCCATTTTATGTATTTGGGCAGCTGGATTTTTTTTCTTCCCCGTCGTTGAGGGTCTTTTTGATCGGATGCTGTTTATATCGAGCGTTGATAGTATTATGGAATTAAAAAAATATATATATATCTTTTTTGTTTGTTTGTATACGCACCTGAACTTCTAAGGCATGGTAAGCAAATATGAGGCCAAGCAGTATCACAGTAGACACGGAGATCAGGGTTTTCAGTGCAGTCGAGTAAAACGAGGCCTGAAACATCAAATGAGGAAAGAAACCGTTTACTTTTCATCTCCCATTATTTACATATTAAAATCAATGATATCTTTAATTTATGTTAATTAAAAAAAAATACTTTATCAAGTGTACAAGACGGAGTGAAATTAGCATGTACGCCGAGAAAAATACGCCGATATACTCATTCGAGACGAAAACCTTTTTTGTTCTTTTCTTTTTTTCATATAATGTATCGTGTGGTTTCAGTCCTTTCAACGGTATTACATTATTATATTTATGTTTCTCGGATGGCACAGATCACACAGGGAGATTTTTTCGTGCGACAGAGTCGAGGG
The DNA here is from genome assembly GCA_933228735.2 of Amblyteles armatorius. Classification (NCBI taxonomy): domain Eukaryota; kingdom Metazoa; phylum Arthropoda; class Insecta; order Hymenoptera; family Ichneumonidae; genus Amblyteles; species Amblyteles armatorius. Next base: position 20,612,021 of record OW121689.1, on the reverse strand, counting down.
TGCATAAAGTATGAGGCGAAGCTCCGCTTCTTCTTTCCGCACTCCAGACGGCGAAAAGAAAAATCTTTCTTTTAACCCTTCCTATTTGGTATTCCGATACGAAATACCAGAGGTCTAAACGGATATCAGTTGCGAATATTAACCGGGTGTATAGCAACGGTGCGGATGCAGTCGGCTTTGAAATTTTCATCGTTCGGGAAACGAATGTGGGAGAATGGGTAATGAACGAGCCGATGAACATCGGAGAGAATTTGCAGGTCCTCGAATTTCCGAAACATAAACTATGCATAAATTAATCAGTACCGGTGGAGGATCGTTTGCAAACTGAGCACAAGCAACTTCGACTTGTTTGGTTTTTTGATTTATGCACGAAACATGATAGTTTGCGGTGATACTCGTCAATTTTTGGGATATAAATTTTGTCACTGGATTCAGCTTTTCCCCGCCCTGCTTTGAATGAGATTTCGTTTTAAAGTCATTTACTTCATAGACCCAACTTTGTACTGCAAAAAAACCGTTTAAGTATATCATCCGTCCAATAATGCCGAAACTCCTCACCGCAGTCATTGACAGTCGTTTTTGTGCAGCGAATTACAGTTAATCAATGTTATCCGAACCGTGCTGCATTACAGGTGTCGGGCTTACATAATTGTCGGTAATATCGCTGTAGTAGACAACTATGCAAACAAATGGTCGACAAGAAAACTCCTCGAGTTTCCAGGACGATTCAATCTGCGCATGTCCCGATTCGACCAGGAGCGGTCGACGCGTGTACACATAGCCGCAGAGTGCACAGGGTATACTCGGTCACGCCCTTCGTAGAAATATTTCTAATAATCATATTATTATTGTATTTCCAAACATTATTTTTCATTTATATTATTATTCATTGTGATTCAATTTCATAATTGTCATTCATATAATTTGAAATGTAACGTAATTACTTTAAAAATAATTATTTTTATTGTGGTAATCAAAACTTTCCATTGTGAACGAAAAAATATCCAATTAAAAAGTTCCTCAATTCCGTCGAATTCAAATTGAAGCAATAATAAAAGATAAAATTAATCCGCTATCGCGTAATTTTGCAAGATGGATTTCCTCTAGGTAATCTCAACAAAAGACTCGCGTAACGGCGTTTTTTACGACAGCGACAATTTGCCCTCGTAAATTGTGGGATGATTTGTCGTTAGTATTCGTGAGGAATAGCGGTGAGATTGTTCACGGGACCGAGGGGTTCCGTTCGTCTTTGAGAAGAGGAATCTTGGAGCTTTCGTCGTACACGATATTAATACTCGTTAAAATTAATTATCTCCAATGCAGAACTCTCGAGATCCTCCTCGGTTGCTCTCGTCATATCTTGTCTGCACAGTGTACTCCGCGATTCGATATAAATACGTTTCGTCTCTCCGGCAGAGCACCTTCATCTCTTCCCTCGTCCCGTTTCCCTCTGTTCGCTCGGGAAATCGCCGAGGCGAACTGGTTGAGCTAACCCCCGGGGCTCGAAATTGATGCCCTTGGACTCTCGATCGCTCATCCATAGCTGATCTTTGTTTTCTCATCAACGGTTTATCGAGGACGGTTATCGAGTATCGAGCATACCTCTTGTGTTTGCTGCACAGTTACGCTCCACGCTCCTACACAACACTTCGATATTCACCGTTTGCTCAACGTGTTTGACGCTTTGTCAATAAACACTCGAAACAGCGACGCTGTACATGACGTTGCGAGACACGGGTTGGGAAGAAATCGTGGCTGAACTGTTTGCACAATCGAAACAAAAAATATTAATAACTTTTATTACCGAGTTTACATGCGATCTGTTTTTTTTTTTTCAAATTTCAAATCGGCGTTGATTTCTTTCCTGGGTGATTTTAAGCCTTCGATTGCCTCTACGTTCAATTTGGTACATTGGTTAAAGCTATAAAAAACATATCTTCTCGAAAAAACGTTAAAACAATTTCGTAAAATTTTCGAACTGTGTTTGAGTAAAAAATTTATTTTCATTTCGGCGTAAATTTTTGACCGGTTATGGTTCAGATCTATTTTTCTCGATCCTTATGCACTTCATTTCGTTCCAAATCTCCGCGAATCGAGACCCCATGGTTCTTGATAATGAGAGCCAATCGGTCGGTGTTTGTAGATCTGGTGTACTCACGTCGAGGATAAGTCTTTGACCGCAACTATCCGTATACGAAGAATGATAAATTTTTCGTGTAATTTGAGCCAAGTGCGCTCGTGCATCCTGTGCATGTTGATAAAGCACTGGAGAACATGGACCTGAGCGTTCGATCGATTGCCACGTCGCCGAAGGTAATTAGACTGGCAAAGAGCTCTCCCTCGTACTGTCGTACTCTCTATCGTTGTACCTTCCCTCGCCCTCTCGAGTGGATCGTCTTTCGACACAAAATTAAAATGATTAATCGAGTGACCCACTCGCCACGTGCGTAACGAGCCTGTTCGTCATCTTCGTCATCATTAACGTTGGATTATATTAGCAGCCGAGAATGTCAGTCACCCTCTTCCGGTTGAAATTATTCGGAAATTATTATCACCATTAATTTTATTATCATCAATGATTATTACAGTCGGGAGTTTTTCCAAAATCGCAATCACACATTTTAATCCGTTCATTAAAAAACCGATCGATTCTTTTTCTAATTTTATTCTACTTTTTTTTTTTACTTCATGACTGGGATTTATCGATGCTCGCGGAATTAAAGATTAATTGAGCTGAGCGAGGGCTCATCAATACAGATAGGCGCACACTGTGAGCTTTGCAACTCCAATAAAGCGAGTTCCGGAAATTAAAAAGGACGATATATCGGACAGAGCGAGCATTCGCCACAAACATGGTTTCAAATTGGTACACAGGAGGTTGTCGAATATGGCCCGGTCCATGTATCATTGATTTACATGATAATCGAGTTGGGCCATATTCGCCACTTTTGATACTGTATGTGTAGAGCGACGTTTGGAATTCTCTTTGGTCTATTCGTCGAGCTCGTGCACACGAGAGGGTTCGCGGAGGGAAATTAATCGGGGAAGAGCAGATGGATGACTGTACCGCGTGCATCTTGTCTATACCTGTACCTTGGGCCGTAGCCTAAGCGCTTCGGATAGTTTCGAGTTAGAAGTTTGACATTAGTTTTGAAACTCTCAGCCACATCACCGGAATCGCCTAAGGAGCGTTTAAAATTTTCGTCGATATAAACCAACTTTGCCCGACTACAGAGAGAGAGAGAGAGAGAGAGAGAGAGAGAGAGAGAGAGAGAGAGAGAGAGAGAGTCACTCTCGGCCTCGGGATATAGACATCGGCGTCGCACGCGTCGTACAGAATCTCTCGGATATAGTGAAGATTCTTCGGCGAAGTAAGTCGCCCAACTACCGTAAAATCGTTAAATTAATTATAATTAAATTACGGAAAAGCCAATTTATACTACGGATAAGGTACTTCGTTACAAAAGACGTTAATTAATAAAGTTTCAACTGTATTACTGAATTTGAGTAATATTAAAGAAGAACCTAATGATAAAAAAAAAAGAAAAAAGGTGATCTCTTGACTTTAGTAATTTTTCAGAGCTTAACAGGGAAATTAATTCACACCTATTTCAGCTCAAATTATTTACCGGTCTTTGCCGAGCGAGGTAAAAGGAATTTATGACAATAGAAGTCATTGAGAAAAAAAAAAAAAAAATCGAACAAAGAAGGCAAAAGCGTCGCTCAGCCGAGCAAGGTTTTGTGTCGAGGAACAAATGACGAGAGCATCACGAGTTCCATAGCGCGAACGATTATCCAACTCCATTCATTCGTTCTTGCGGCAAATTCGCGCTCGCTCTTCAAAGTTGTGAAAATTGGAGAAAAAAGCTCTCAGCTCTGTTATATGATTGAATTCAAAACGAAGAATTAATATGTAACGACAATTATAGCAATTTGCCGTTGGACTTGGTATGTAAGCTCCCCGACAGATCTAGCATATTGCGACCCGTTACAAAGGGCTTAATTACTCCTCAGTGAGAATTTACGAGGAACAATGCGACACAGAACTGCGATGACGACGACAACGAAAGGGCCACTTACCGAGAGGAAACTTTATTGTTCTCCCCGTGGCTCGATTAAGCCCGGATATTTCGAGACTGTCGCAATGTTAGGGTACTCTGCGATAGACAATCCACTCGTAAAAAAATCACTTTCGTCGTACAGAGGATAAATTCCTTTGCGATAGTTAAACAAGTTTTCCGAGTATAACAAATCGATTGTGCTACTCCGCTACATACAATTCATTAGCAAGAAAAAAATCATTTCCGCCGTGTAGATACGAAATTTAATAAGCTCCTTCGCGATAGAAAAATAAAGTTTCCCGAGTAGAAACATCGAAGATCATATACGCTACTTTCCAGTTCGTAGCTTTTTATCGTTCTCTTTCCGACCAAAAGTATATATATAAACATACAGTCGGAGGATCACGAAGTTTGTCGAGCAAGGGGCTACTTTCTTGCACCAATATTCAGATAGAGGGAGGCCGAGCGTTAATATTTTCTTCGTAGAATAGTTTGCCTCCGAGGTTAAAAGCGATAGATAGAGCGTAGTCAAAGGTAAAAGTTTTTATCGCCCCTCCCCCCTCTCTCTCTCTCTCTCTCACACACACACACACCTCCTTTCTTTCGGGAAAACGGGAGACTCGGAATATACATTACTTTTGATAGAAGGGCAAAAAGGGAAGAATTGAAGACATCCGAGAAGTCAAGATATCGTCGACAATCTCCCAGGAAGTGAGTCGGTTCATTCCCGAGATGGAGGGCTTGGTTTTTCCTGCCTAAACTTCTCTCGCGTCGATCCGGCGATCGTAGCCAAGGATTATAAACCCGTCATCGATAAATGTTGTCCGTGACAGGCCGCCAGTGGCAAAACCGGCATTTGCCCCGGTTCTCACCCACGGGTTCGAGAGTTAAATCGGCTGGTTGTGGCATTCTCTCGTTTTCACCCTTCGGGGAAAGCACGGCCCACCTAAGCGTATCGTTTCGCCTTAACTCTCCGAACCTTCTCGCGGGAGCTTAACGATTCCCTTTTCTTTTCACGATCCAATGGCCGCTATAAACTAAATCGTATTAAAAAATCTCTGGCAAGTCGCAAAACGTTTTCATCGAAATAAAATTTCTCTTCTATCCGACCTCCGGTTATATATCCTTTCATGCATTCATCTCATTTATTTGTTTCCCTTTATAGCACAGTAAAACTTTCGCGGATACATAATTCGTGCTTTACGACGAAATTTACGTGACGCAATATCACTCGACCGGTGGAGAGCGAGAGGCGGGGGGAGGGGGTTGGAGGTTTCTAGCAGGCCATCCGCCTATTATATTTTATAATGTATAAATCTGCGATCCGTACCCGATAGTTCCGTCCGCGGCAATTTATCAAATAACTTTTTGTCCACATCGCGTGAGCGTCGGTTGTGATGGGTTATCACGAAAGTTTCAATCACTCAATATCGTTCGGTTCGTTTATTCACTAATATATAAGAAACGATTCTATTTTCGGACGGAAGGCATAGAGTGGTTTCGATTAATAATTTTAACGATTGCATATTCATTGTATTACATAGGGAAGGTACTCCGCGTTTACGACGACGAAGACCCGTTCATACTGTCTATATTGAATTCAGCTTGAGTGGGGGCTGGAGGGAGCACTCAATGGTTATATACTGCATAATGCAGGTACGGTGCATCAACTGTGTGGCGTTCGCGGCTTCTTGACCGCTTTAACAAGGGCTTCGAGTTTCCTCGAGAGCGCGGGAACGTGACATTGTGTACAACACTTGCATGTTCGATGTACGCGTACTGCGTGCATATTCAACCGTTGTCACATTCATGCCTACACGGTACGTTAATTAATTCAATGAGAATAGCAGAATCAGCGATTGCTCGTTTCCATCGAATGGAACGAGCCCCTCAGCTCTGAGAGGAAAGTTTATCAAGTTTGCGAGTATTTCGAAAGGAAATTTTTGTTATGGGTTTCTCAAAATTATCTGTCCATTCGATTCGGTCAACATTTTTTTTTTTTTTTCCATTGTCACGTGGTTTTCTCCAAGTTTAATATTTTACACGAAAATTCATTGTCATCATCGTGGCGTTTTGGAGCTATTTTGTGGCTGATCCAATTTTTGGTCGCGGAGTGATGCAGGATCAGTTCTTTAGACTTTGAATCTTCGAAGTTTGTTCCCGTCTGCATGTAAATTATTCAGTTCGTTAATCATTGATATAACGAACTAATCAACGCGCCCGATACAAACGTTGAACTATAAACAGTATCTGCGACCTGAGAGATGATTACACCCCGTCGCCAAGACGTTCGCCTCATCTTCTAGTTCGCGCATAGACAAACACACACACATACACACACGCACACGACATGTGTTTACGTTCGCCTTGCTTGCGCTGTTCGGTACCTGAGAGCTGCAGAGTCAGCCAACCGGGTAATTAGCTAGCGCCATGCAATGTTTGTCCCTTCGTTGTAGCAATATATAAAGCCCTCGTGCGCGGCTCACCGCATCGTATCGCTCTCCTCTTACTCTCAGAAATTATCGCTCCGCCGCAAAGTGTCCTCTACTTCCAACCAACTTGCCTTTCTCACCGAAGAAATTTGCAATGCTGCACGTTTCCCAAAAATTTCCGTAATTAAAAGACTATAAAAGGAAGAAAAGAACAAACAAAAATCATCGCCCCATGTATTAAGTTTTTTTTTTTTCTTTCAATAATTATGAATAGTTTAATAATCAAACTTGACGAACCTTGGTGTAAACTCCGGCACTGGATAGCTCGTTCTCGATTACCATAACGATGATCCCGAACATTCCCATAACGAGTGCATAGTCGCTTATGCGTTTGCGTTTCTCGAAGAGTGCCTTTCGCCGCCCAAGCCGATAGCCGACGTTAGGCTTGTGTTTCGATGCCGCCCCGATGCTACCGGAAGGACCCTTCATCGGACCGCCGCCCAGGCCGCGCTCGTCCATGTACCTCGGATACTCCGAGTGTACGCCGACGAGGGCGATACCGGCGTCGTCGCCGACGGCACCGCCGCCTCCGATAATACCCCCGACACCGCTCCCACAGCCTCCGCCGGCTCCGCTTCCCGGGCCTCCGACGCCGCCTCCGCTGCTGCTCTTCATCGCCCCAGGAATCGAGAGAGTCGACACTGGCTTCCGCAGCTGGAACATTACCATCAATACACGTTCTCCCACGAGCTCTTCGAGTATCAAACTATTTTCAACGAAAAAGAAGAAAAAAAAACAACATAACTCACCGACCCCCGTTCGTAACACTCGCGCAATTCATTCTGTTTTTTTTTTTTTTTTTTTAATATTCAATGTTTTTCTCAGAGGAAACAAAAAATCTTTTGTTCTACCTTTTGAATTTCTTTTTCTTCAATCACTTGGGCATTCAAGTAGCAGCGAATACGTTTTACGTGCAATGGTTGCCAGCAGAAATGAGCAAAATTTAATTTGCTAGATTGTCATTATATGAATTGTTGTTGCATAATTATTATCTCATGCGAGAAGGTGAATATAATTATGGTAATTGGAGCTAAAGCATTGATGCTCTTTGGTCATTCCTGTTTGGCACATTCGACAGAGATGAAATTCGCGCTCCGCTCGAAAAGGTTGCACTCTACCGATGCAGTGCAATGATTTTATGTTTTATACACTATATATATATATATATTTAAACATATACATATACAATGCTGATTTTGCGACGGTTCACTCTTCCATTCTATACGTGATCAGTGCCAGGATTATAATTGCCGTACATTGATCTATAACGTAATATGTACACTTTTTTTTACTGTACACATCTTGCGCATATCGACAAGCGGTCATGCAAATCGATAAATAATATATGCGTCATATATACACGATGATAATTAAATAATAATAATAACGCTTTTGCATGTTTGTGAAGTAGGTGAACGAGTTTTCGTATAATTTAAACTGGCGAATTTTCTTTTTCATCGGTATAGTGTATTTTATTAATTACGGGAATGATTTTGTGGTGGGGTTGATGGATGGTTTTCATTTTGGTATATAATATTTTCTATCAAGCGTGCAGGTGAAAGTTAATGAAAAAATAATTTCTCGGATTCGTACTGCGTATATACGATAAGCTCGGTATTGTACAATGATCGATGGCGGTTGTTAGGGCATTTTACGAAAAGGCTGAGAAAAAGTTTAGAAATGAATTATTTTCATTTTTTTTTAGCAAGCTTTACAGACTGAGAGGCTAGTATTTTTTTTTGTTGCATATACAGTACAGGTGCAATGTCTTGTCGATACTCCCTTAGTGTAGTCTCCACCGCTGGCACAGCAACAGTAAGTCAACGATAGAGTCGGATAAAACTTCATACAAAAAGCTTTTGTAATTATTATAAATATAAGTAATGGCGGTTATTCAACCCTTTAATTCATGACCGGCGTGGAATTTCGCTTCGGTCATGTGTTAAAACATGACGGTGAAGAAAATCAAGGTAAGAAAAAAAAAAAACATTTGGCGTCGATCCAGTCTCCGAATTAATTCTGGTTGTCCTATAAATTGTCATTTAGTTTGATCTTTCCAAGTTCGAATTTGGTGATTCTGTAGTTTGGGTCTGAATTATTTGCGATACCGTGTGAAACGGAGCGTGCCATGTTCATCGACGATATATAGCCGAGACGAATAAGAAACTCCAAGCCGCCCGTGTCAAAGGTATATTTTCGTCGAAGATATTCTCGCTCGGGATCTTCCAAGTTCCATCGAGCAAACGAGTCTACCGAAGTGACAGGTTGGCCAGAGAGTTGAATAATGCAGCTGGAAAGGAAAAGGGTAAATTGCTAAGGCGTCTGGTTTATCAAGAGGATAATACGTGGAACGTGCGGGTCAGGTCTCACGAAGAGCAGTTCGTCTCTGCTCTCACAATCCTGGTCGTCCTCCGGGCTTTCTCTCGCACACATTCCCTCTCGCTTTTTTTTCCATCGCGTCCTTCAACTTCTCTTAGGCGATGAAAAATTGATTTTCCCTTTGAATATGCAGCCGAAGGCCGATAGCTCGGAGTACAAAGGCGCGCCCGACACACGTACTTTTCTGCCCTTCGTGGACTGAACGGTGAAAGAACCCAACGTCTTCTGCAGGATGTCGAAAGAAAAAACAAGTGCTACTTTTGAGTAACGAAAAGGAAAATAATCCGTAGATAAAATGAGGGAAACATATTTTAAACAAAAATACGTCGCATCAATTCACATGATTGGGGCACGAGTTTACCTCGAAAACAAATAAAAACATTGCCACAACATAAAAGTACGCGAAAAAAAAAAAAAAATACTCGCCAGTGTGCACGAAAAATTTCAATCCGTCGTCGGTGGGAAATGTTTACCCCGAACTCTGACGAGCGCGCGCCTCATCGAAGTTGTATGTATATGTATATAGAGAGCGAGGTAAAACGAAAGCCGGGGTCAAAATGGACCGTTTTAACAAATTTTTTCACGGGAAATAGAAAAGCAAAGTTTCGTCTGAAATAAAGGCACGGGTCCGTTTTGCCGCGGTGTGCCGTTCTCCCCCGCGCCCCCGTGTGTCATAACAGTTTTTTTGCCATACTCGGCAAGGATTGTACGCTGTTCCACCGAACCTTCCGCGAATCGAGCGCAACTCGGTGTTCATTCGTCAGAATTCACTTTATTTTCCCAGTTCGATCCGTCGACATGTTCGCGAAATGTATGCAATGTTTACTCGGAAAGATTGCGTCGCTTTTCTCGCGAAAGTTGAAAGAGCAGAAAAATAGAAGAAAGACCAGAGCTCTGACGTGAAAAGTATCAAGGACGCAGAGTGAAAGAAAAGAAAGAAATTTTAAAAAAACTCTGTAAAGTATAACTCGGACGTTATCGTCGAGTTGTTAACAATCGTAAATACCGGTCTCACGCGACCTCGACGATTCAGTCGTGAGAGAATCAACGCTTCATTTCCACCGGGTTGTACTCTCAGCGGAACGAGCTTCGCTATAATTCATCTACCAGTAGCTTACTCCCTATCGTGGTAGCGAACCGTGACGTTTTTTCCGATATTACGTCCCGATCGATGTGACTGTTTCCTCTCCGGCACGTTCGCTCCAGATGTAATCTGACATTTTGAGAAAAATGCGTGGAGATAGAAGAATAAAGAAAGAAAAAACTATCGAGGAAGAGAAGCATGAATGGTGTCCCTCGGTTAGTCACGCGTTTCAATTATCTCTTTGCTACAGTTCGCGGTTTGATTGAGTAGAGACTTTCAGATATTTTTAATATTAATCCTTTATCGGATATAACAAAATACATAGCCATTTATTTATTAACAAATTTTAGTTGAGGCAAATACATTTTTTTGTGTCCAAATGGTTTGACAGTTTTTTTGGGGTCAATTACATGCTATTTGGCTCAGCTAAAATTTGTTAACATAAAAGCATCGGTTTTGTCAGTGACGGATTCAAGCCTCGCTGACGACGAAGCCATCCACCAGCTCGTTGGTTATGCATTTTATCCGTTTCCGGTGTTTGACGGTAAAACGCAACGGAACGAGTGAACTGCAACGATCGCGTCGAGAGGGGTGATTGATGCTTAGCAATTACCCATTGTCTCGAGGGCAGCTATATCTCATAACTCATGTAGTATGCGCGAGCGAGACAACTTTCCCCATGTACTACATGTTTAGCAACAGATAGTAGGAACACCTGGAGATACTCCCTTCTTATTCTCAGCCGTCGATATGCCGGAGCATAGGCAAGTGGTACATCATAAGGTTTTGATTGATATGTGAGACACACGGTTACGTCAGCCTTCGCCAAAACGTTCGTTCGTTCGGTTTCCGGTTTCCTCCGCAAGGCAACTCAACCCGTCGGGAAGTACTGGTAGACATACCTCGATGTATAATTCCTGCCGATTTACGAGCAACGTTCGATCCCGGCAGAGCACCCTGCTTGATCGATATGGCTCGCCCGGCTCCGACCGACGGCACTCCCGGCTCGGAATTCATCATGCGAACGACAAAGCAAAGTTCAGCTATGTGCGGCCAAGTTTCGGCGATATTGGTAGCTATCCGAAAGTCACGGAAAATTAGACGACTGTGGAAAAGGTCTCTTCATACGGAAAACTACGCGTTTGTCAGAGTGGGTTAGCCACACCAAAATCAAATACACGCGAAATATATTCAACTCGGGCTCTTTACATGATCGATGTATGTAAATTCTACCGGAAAATGTCCTGTCCGATAACCGAGAGAATAGCTTACAGTGGAAGAGAAGCACCCGAGTAGAAATTTTCGCGCGTCACACCGGGCCCTGATAAGGTCCTGAGAAGGCCTGAAAAGGGCCTGACAAGGCCTTATCAGAACCCTATCAGGGCCCGATGTAACGCTCAAAAATGTCTACTCGGGCAGGCACTGGTCCTCCCGAACACCTTCGGCGGTATTCGGGAGATTGGAATTGGTAAACTTCGATAACGAGGGATCGTTGTGAGAAATTCGAAACTATTTGAGGTTTGTGGGAAAGGGTGTGTAGGGGGGAGGGGGGGGGGGGAGTCGGACGAAAGAATTAGGTAGTTATGCATCGAGGGCACACAGACACCGAACTTTCCGAAATCGCACACAATTATTCCTGGGTGCTTTTCCATTTACATATATATCTATATATCCACTGAAAATGTGGATAATATATGTGGCTCCTGGAGAGGTTGGAACGAAAGATGTGGATCCACGAACTTGCATTAGCATGCATATTAAACGTTTCATGGGATCAAGAATAAAGGACGAGTACGGAAGGAAGTCGACGATGCGAACTAAGATCCGACAAAGGGGAAGCGAAGATCGGTTTACGTGGGAAGCATAAGATTGGATATGAGAGCGCGTGGAAATGCTCGTGTGCATGTGCAGCCACGTCTGTGTGCACATAAGAAGGCGTGGCGCGTGAAAATTTGAAATGAATGCCCATGTATCATACTCCATCATATCGAGCTCGACGCCTGTTCGACAGGGATAAGCGGGATGAACATTTTGTGAAAAAGAAATGTGGATTTTTGTCGATAAGAAATGTTTTCAAACTCGTTTTCCCGACAAACCGTTGAAGGTAATTGTTCGCGACACCATCCAGTCGATAATTTTTCTTCGGCAAAGCTTTTGATACGCCAACAAGTTTGATTCTAGCGGGAGCGCCACACAGGATCAGTATTGGTACAGCGTCGGCCAGTGTTTGCCCAACGTTGGCCAGCACCGGTCTAAAGCTTTACCGGCAGCTGGATGCGCCTTGTTTTCTATCTGGCTCTTCCTTTGACATCTTTTCACTTTTCTCATCCGATCAACTTTTATAGCTCTTGGCATTCGCGGTGATAATACCCGTTCCTCGTGGTCGTCCGAGAAACGCCCGGGCTGCTGCACCGAATATATTCTGATAAGGCGTCTTCGAGGCTCCGCTGTAGGGAGAGAGCGTTTTTCCTTGGGTACCGTGCGTCCAACGGCGGGAAACGATCAAGTTGTAAAAAGAAAGTTAGGGCTGCGCGGTCTTCTTCAGTAGTGCCCCGTGCACCAGCTGATCCAAATAATGTACGTTATCATGATAATAATACCGACAATAGGAAAAAATTGCTCTTTTCTCATAAGTCGTGAGATTCGGTTTAAAGATTCTCGGCGCAGTTACAGTTTCACCTTTTGAATAAAATATCGTGCCCTTTCAAGCATCCAATAAATAACCATCAAATTTACGCGATCCACCGACGCAATTCTCATTTGATATTGAGAATTTGTTGCCAACTTTTTATTACGACATAATAATTCGTTTTTCGATTGAAAAAGGGATTAAGCCGAGGTTACAGCCTATGTAAATGTTTAAAATAAAATGTGTACATATTCGTTGGTTGTAACTTGGACTCTTCGCGAAGCCGTCGTAACAAACAAGATACCGTGAACGATGTGGCTTTGACACGCAAACACTTGCATTAAAACGGCGTTTGGCCATCTGCTGACCGCACGTGGGGTAAAATTGAATTCATTTTCGGGATATATCGATAATTAATTAATGACTGGTTACTCCCGGTACTAAGTGAATAATTGAATCAACAATGGCGGCATTCAGCGATTCAATTAAATACGAATCGATACTCATTAAGAGCGAACCGATGAGAATTATAATGAATCCCCGTATAGTACGCGAGCTTTACAGAAATTGTTTCAATTGTATATTCGTATGGACCGTGAAAATCCATAGAAAACGAGAGCAACGTTTGTGAAAAAGGCAAGGCTGTGTAAACACGAGTTCACAGCGAGGACAATAACGCCGGGGAAAATTTCAAGTTGACCCCATCATGGTTAAAAAGCCCAGGGACTTTTAAGCATGCAAAACGAGGATGGGACCGCGAGATAGAGAACACCGGGTGTGGGCTCTCTGTAACAGGTGCAGTAGGTAATTTCGCGGAGAACGATAAACCGGAAGTGAAAAAAGTGCTTGGCCCATCTCTTGGACGGTTCTGGTCAGCTGGGAATTAAAGGCCGTAATAAAGGGTTGATATATTTTTTTAAAGCATCGTTAAGCCGAAAAAATATTCTAGGTTTTCACAAAGGGCTGACGGTAAAAAATGCAGTGGTCAGCGTACGAAAGTACTACGGTGCGACAGAAGAACTCTGTGTACACAAATAATTTCAGCAACTCGGCTAACAAGTTTCGAGCAGCTCGAAAAACGGTTTTAGTTCCTACGCACGACGGTCAATGTAGAGTTTGCGAAAGAAAAAGTGCTCGTCATACGAAGTACACTCGGGCGGAAGAAAGCTTCACTGGAAGGTAAAACCGGCTACGATCGTCCGAGAAATAAAAATAAAAATACTAGGCTCGCGTTCTATCCACACAAAGAACAACAGTAGCGAAATAATGGGCTCTGAGCGTAGAATAAGATGCCTAAGGCATCTTTGTAAAGCGTAATTCCGGCTGAAAAGATTAACTTAAAAAAAAATAATAATACCATATCGCCGGTCACGGTATGCATTCGGAACTTCTGGAAGCAAATAAATTTTCACGCCCTATAACGTTCCAGCTCGTAATTTCGTGAATGATCGAACCGATGTAAACGTCGTAATGGGCTGTCGGCGATCCCTGTCGGTTCGCACAGCATCCCGAGAGATTCCGGGACGCACCGACGACCCAGTGACCTTTTCGGAGGGAGAAAAGATTAAGAAAGTCGGAATGAACGGTATGGAATAAGAGGGAAAGTGAGTGAGAGGAATCGACGGGTAGGTTGAGCCTCGGGAAACAACCGCGAGGGTGAGGAAATGAGATGGGAAGTTTTTCGGTGGAAGATGAAGTGAATAACGAGGAAAATTGTGAGAAAGCGAGATAAAGGCAGAAAGAGGAGGAAAAACCTGTAGTCATGGAAACGTCTTCAGCCGAGAATAGATAGATGTCGGATAGTCCCTTCCTTAATCCAAACCCTCATTGACCGAGAGGCCGGGAACTCTTAACTTATTAGTCGACATGGGCAGCGAAATGTTGTCCCCTCGTCAGGGGCAAAACGGACTATTTTAACAAATTTATGTCTCGAAACGTTAAAAAAAAGTCTCATCTCAAACAGAGCAACCTGCGGTGTGGCCCTTTCCACAGGTTTCAAAATATATGCTGTCCGAAACACGATAGTTCTCATCGCGGTGAAATCAATAATCCTCAGGAAACGTGAGACCTTAAATGAGACCCGATAGTCTCGAGCTAAACGAGCCAAAACTTGACGGAGCCGGCAGGCGGTGGAATAATATAAAATTGATGGAAATATTTTCCGAAAAATCACGATGGTTGATCTGAAAAAAAAAAAAAATTGCGGCGCGACTGGAGGGAGGGACGGTGCGGAGTTGGAACTCGGACGGTTGAGCTCGCACAGAGGGTAGGCGGCAATCCCCTGGATTGGAGGAACACGATCGGTCGCCCGGAGACTTAAAATTCAAACGTGACGAGAAATTCAGCTGCTCCATTCCCGACAATTTTTTCATTTTCTTTCCCCTCACTTTTTTCCACGTTCTCTCGTCGAGATTAACGAACAAAATACTTGTCGCATGAAACGTTACCTATTTATCGTGTTACAATAGAGAGCGCTCTCGCGTATTCCCGTATCGTATACACAAGAGTTTTAAATTCGAGTCTCAAAAAAAAAAAAAAAGATTTCGTTTTTCATTACTCCCATGACATTGCAGAGTCAAAAAAGGACGTATATAGTGGAACGAGAATCTGTAAAATTGTCAGTACATTTTATGGGGCATCTACCGCTATGAGACTTTCTGGATACCGCTCCAGGGCGTAAAAACGACAGAGGTAAGAAGACGGAATGATCGATAATCCCGGCAGTCACGCAGACATCAGAGAAGAAAAATTTAAAAACAGGGATGAAACCCTGCAACTAATAAAAAAGCAACCACTATCGTAGAAGTTGTACTTTGGGACCGTCGGAAATTTCAGAATGCTTCCGAGATGAGTATATACATAATGAAAAAAATGTGAATCCAGAGCTCGGTACAAGACAGGGTCCCCCAGGGTAGCTCGGAAATCATGCGGGCACACTACGTTCTCCTTTTTCTCTCAGGTGCTATCTTTTCTTTTTTGCATCCTCTCTACTTTTCTTTCTTCTCGAGTTTCAAAGGAGAAAAAGATTGCGAGAGAAAGGTAGAAACTGTGAGCATAGTGGGCTGATAGGAAGGATGGGGAATATACATTGAGATATAGAGTGAAGAGTCGTCACATGCTCGGTCGAATGAATATCCGAAGAGAAAAGCTCGACGTTGGTAAAACTCTCGCGGGTGTAGACGAGATACCCTTGCGAATTTCCAATGAAACATTCATGCAATAATTCGCGCTCCTCCGCGCACCCCGTCCCTGAACTATTTCAAACCCACCGGCAGATTGAAGTTTCTTCTTTGTTTTATTCGAATCATAACGGCGAGTTTCTACTTTTGTTCTCGTTGACGAATACGTTTGAAACTTTTACGGGTATTCCGGCAGTGTAGCGCGCTGCGTACCGTATACGTTCCGCATTACTATTGTATTCTGCGCGCTAGACTTACGGGAGTGCGTGGCAAGACGGACCCGTCTCCGCCATTTGAGATGAAAATTCTTTTCTTTTGCGTTTCGTGGGGGAAAAAAACGATCCTGTTTGCCCTGCTCTGACCTACGGTGCGCATTGAATGAAAATGGAATCTGCGTCGAACTCTCGAACGAAACTTGTTTGTGATTGCGAAAAAATACATCTAGAATTTTCAAATAGCAATTTTTTTCCAGTAATGATACAGGGCAGATAAGAATTATTCTTTTTATTATCTCTAACTTATTTCTTATCTCATCGTAAACTGCGCGGCCGGTAATCCTTCGACGGCGTTGCAAAGAGAAAATTAGTCGTTAATTTAAAAAAAAAAAAAAAGATATATTTCGGGTATAGAGGGGAGTACATTTTCGCCGGTGTACGTTCTTGTGTGATTACATCCCGGCAGTGAGGAAAATTCCATATTAACAGCCGTGGAACTTGCCCGCGGATAAGCGGGAAAAACGAAGAGTATTTTTACCACTTTCATCTTCAACGTCCATACGTTTGGGTTTTATATTTTTAATTGCTTTTTAAATTATATTTTTATTTCCGTATAACGTCTGGGTCACTCACTTTCACGTCGGTGAAGGTTATCGTTTCAACCATACCCTTTCAGGATTACACATCGTACAAAGAGAGTTTGTACGATGCCATGGTGGAAAATGGTCTGTTGAGGATCCATAAAACATGATCTCTCTCGGTCGGTGCAACTGTGTCAACTGTGTTCGTTAATAAAGGACGACTGGGTATACCGTTCGAGAACTGTAATGTATGTAAAAAAAAGACCTTGCTCTCACTCGACTTTTATATTGTTACGTAGATGACCTCGAGAATGGGAGACGAATAACGTGCTAATGCTTGGCAAAATACTTCCGTTATCTTTATGTGACGTACGCGGAAGTGGAATAGACTTTCAGGCAGCCTAGTCACATCACCAAAGCAAATGTGAAATGCAAATAAGGCAATAGCAACAAGAAACTGCATAAATTTGAAAAATCGCAGAAAGAAAACCCTCCGAATGAAATTTCGGTTTTTATCGATCTGCGAAATGTCTGTATGAGCTGTGAGTTTTATGATTTATCACGCTATCCTTCGGGGGTACTGTGAGAGTCGGAAACTATTGTTTTCCTATACGCTCAGCCACAAGAAAGCCATGTAACGGGCTTTGCCACTTGCCGATGGCAGGGTTGTGAGTAAACAGATCGATTACCAAGCTCCCAGCGCGCAGAGTCCGGAGAGAAGTTACACGGGGATTTTTTTTTCTTCACGTATTCTGGTCGGCGCGTTTGCGAAGTCCGGAAAACGGATAATGGGACATTCGAGGGGAAATACCCGGAGGTTTGCGCAGCTAGATAAATAGCGACGATTGACCAATGGCGATGGTACTGCAGAAACTCAGAAACACCCATACGGTTTTAGCGTTCACCGGATTTCACGTCGATTCCCAATGGCTCTTATAACCCTATCCGTCGATACCTGCTTACTACACCGTACGAAATGGGATTCGCAAGCGCGGTCGACCCATGTTTCAGCGAAAGTCCGGAAAGCTCCGATCCACCCGTTCGCCACGCTTAGATCTTGTTTTCCACCCGTTCGCAATTCGATCGACAGTCGTTCGTTTCTGTTATTTACGACCCCGAGTACATCGTACTGGAGGCACGCCTGTTAATCAGACACCGCGAGTAAACTATTGCTTCCGTAAATTACAGATCATTTTCGTAATACAGTCTATCCGGAATGCCGAATTACAGAGTCTCGATCGAATGAACGATCCACTGTGCGAACATTAAATTGAATCGATAAAAATGTACACTACATCGATTAAAGTTACGATCGACGACGTAAAATATTAACGTTTGAATGATGAACCGTTTGATCTTGACGGAAATTAACAATACCTTGTTGGAGCGCCACAGGATGCCGGTATTGGGAAAACGGTGGCCAGTACCGGTCCTGTATGTCGTTCCCACTAGGGTAATCTCCCCCAGTCTATTGTACATGAAGTTGATCGGCGAAAAAAAGTAGCAACAATACTCGACGATCGTTCATCGTATCGAAGATACGACCGCAGCGTGGAGTCTCGTATTCCCCGTGCAGGGAGGTGTCTCGCACCTGTTCTCAGCTGTTCGCAAAGTTCAATTCCCGTCGCGACGCCGCCCTCTTATCTTTTCTTTCTCCCACAATGGTCACCAGTTTCCATCGAGCGATTCGCCGTTATCTCTGGTTGCTCCCCGTGCGAGGTACCATTCCTATAATACGTACGTACCGTTCGCGTTGTGTCTTCTCGTGGGATTTGGGTCAATGCAAGTCGTCGGATATTGCGCGAGCGTGAATATCGCGAACCAGTAGTGAGCTCGGGATGCAATCATCCAGCGGCACACCCCCGCAACATATACATACACAGCACATACTCCTCTCTTCCTCTCACTTTCTCTATGTGTCTCCCGACGTGTCTCACATCAGGGCTCCATAGAGTTTATAGTCTTTTTCTGCGACCCTCTCCCCCCGCGCTCTTCATACTCCCCGTCCTTTATTACACTCTTCGCTGCGGCGCGACGGATAGGGAAGACGGTTGGATTTGTTTGTTATTATTGGGAGACGGAAATTTCATCATTGCGATTTGACGACAAGGGTATATCGCGCTCTTGACCCAGATCACATTGTATCGTTACGTAAAATAAAATCGCCAGCTCGTCTCGGTGATATTCCACATGGTGTACACTTCCGGCTTTGGACCTCTTCGGTCGAGTCTAGGCCTGGTTCCTTATTTCGATACCGTAATCCAAGCGTAATGCACGATCGAATCACGCGACCCTTTTAATAAAGATCCAACAAAAATAGTAATATAGCGATAGCTCGAAAGTGTGCAGAACGGAGAACTCGCAAGCTCGCAATATCGGTACGAAAAACATTCTCCAGCGCAACAAGAGGACAATTGTTGCAATCGTTTTCATTCGAAAGGCACGTTCTCCAATCCCGTGGTCTTGTTTCTATCTCGTGTTTATTCGAGTGAAATGCAGATCGCATTGCGCTGAGAAGCGAGTTTTTGTTTTATTTTTTTTTTTTTGTTGACCGATGCTTTTCCGTTTCTGTCAGGAGATTCGATTACTTCCGCCACAGTATCGACGGGAGATGACAAAATACGCGGCCGGCTGTACGAACTTCGGTATCCACCGCGAGCTAGAGAGAAACGTATGAACAGAGTCTCGCGGAAGTAGCTACGACGAATAGTAGGGAGGAAACGAAAGAGAAAAGAGAGGAAACGAGGTCCCTGAAAATGCTCCGGCAGTTGCGAACGAGAGTGGGACATAGGAGAAGCTCTCCATAGTTTTCCACCTGCTCCAAGCCAAACGGCCAACTTTCGAATTTTCCATCGCTACGAGGACGACGAACAACATGACGATTCGCGAGCTTCGTGATGCACTCGCTATCGTTCGATCGGAAGGAACTCGAATCCTTCTTATCTCGCGCACGTGTGTGAGTGTATTCACAGTTCGGAGCTCGCGTTTTACTTCCTTCGAAATGCTTTCCCAGCTCGGAGCTCTCTTCCCGTATACATCGAGACACTTGATCCCGACTCGGCAAATCCTCGTCGCCGGGGCGTGTTGCCGAGCACGATAAATAACATAACGGAGGGACGAAGTGAAAAATAAAGAAAAAAACACGAAGAAAGGTGGAAAAGGAGGAAACAAAAAAGATTACGTGACATTTCCATAAGCCCCACTCGGAAGAGAGTGCGACGTCGGATGAAGGGTAACGCAGTTATATAACGGATAAATAACGTCGTTATTGTGTCTCAATGGCAGTTCGATGATGTATTCTCCGAGCCGTTTAACTCGCATTCATAAGCTCCGTCAACGTCATTGGCACACACGAGACACTCGTTATCATAAATTATAATAATAACTCGTGACGAAGGGTAGAAACGTTCGAAATTATATATGTAGTGGGAGAACGGGGCGAGATGGGGCCCATCTCGCCCCGGTCACCCTATATGTATATGCAGGTATTGTATATGGGTGGAAATTGGAAAATATATATTTGCCGACCGAACGTTGTCGTGTGACACGACAGTGGCGTTTGGGGCATTAAAGTTTTCAACGTACTTGTATACATATATCTTTTTATATGCGGGAATGTACATTTGCGTAGAAGCGAACTGTTCGCAACACTTGTCCCGACTCGTTGTAGCGGCGTGTCGTTTTTGCTGTTCTACACTCGTTACAACCTTGTGCAATTCGTCCTTCCGACTAATTTGCGTTCAGCTTCGCGATTAATTTGTAGCCGCGAATCGTCGAACCGGCCGGAGCGCCATGAAATTGGAATGTTACGTTTAACGTTTCACGGGATGCCGAGCACGTGTGAAACGCGCGTCGGTTGAGGAATATAAAGGTGTTTCAACGGTTTTCTGATTGTGGTGTGGTTTTCGAATAATCAAGTGGTACGGAAGGTCTGCAATCGAACACGCATGCTCAACCGATAAGTCGGGCCGATGCAAATAAACTGCTATCAGTGAATCGATAATACATTCGGAACTCGATACGGGATTCGGAATTTCGAAGCTTGACCATTCTCAACCTTCGTGTGAAAAACGACCGGGAGTCTCGCCAGTTCAGATTCCGAATGCTGAAACACTACGGTAGTAATTTCAATACGGGTCGACTTTTACGGGGGCGAAACATCCGTGACGAAGCGTGGGACGGCCGTAAAACTGATTCTGAAACTTAAACGAAGGTTTTGGGAAAGAGTCAAATGTTAATGAGAATGCGTCGTTTCTGTTTTGTTTTTGTTTTTTTTGTGAATTTCATCAGCTGAGAGGCGGATGTTGAATAAACATTTTTTAAATTGACACGCATGGAGACGCGGGGAAAATAGAATGAAGGTTACTGGAAAGATTAACGGTGTTTAAAAACGAAATTCGCCGCGACGCAGAAGCAAGGGTAAACCCAGGACGGCTGGATATTCATGAACCCTTTCACAGAGAGCGCTAATCCAAGCTTAATGCCTTTTATGTATTTTGAGTAAGTTGATAATGGGGAAAGAGTGGAAATGAGTCTGACGCCCGGGAATACGAGGGCAATGAAAGGATACATATGCAAAGTAAGCATGATCCGTACAGCGCGTGAGACGTTAACTATACATAACTACTATTATTGTAAAATGGAGAAAGCCACTGAACAAAACAGCCATTATAGTAGTCGTTGCAAAAAGAAAAAAAAAGAAAAAAATAGACCAGCAACAAAGAAATATTATTTACATAGTTAAAATAGAACTAATTAATAAACTTTAACAATAATGATTATTACCTTATGCGTAACATCTAGGTCTATCGGACTTTTTTCAGGTGTAATCGGCGGAAGTAGGCGAACCGTTGCCATTGCTCGATAATATTATCAATTGTTCATTATTCGAACGACAATAAATTTCACAAAATAAAACACTGTTGTTTAGCTTTATCGGAATGCATTGTTCGACGGTGGAATACGTTGTTTTATCCATTTTTATTGACCGTTATGAATCACTTTGTATCTTCGTGTGGCTTGTTTCCTTTGCTTGTTATTTTATTTTTATTATCGTTATGCAGAGCATATAAAGCTGTACGTTATCGGGACAGCGCACTGATAACGATACATACGATACTTTTACCCGAGCACTATCACGCGGTTTTATATTCACGCGTTCGTTATTTTTATTTTTTTTATTTTACCGTACACGAACGTTCGTTATTATACAATTAGGAATCACAATTTTGCGGCTTTTATATTATTAGACACTTGGCATTCGATCGTGAGGAAAACTTATCTTTTTTTTCGAGTATCATTAAACTACATGGATGTTTTATTATCTGAATGTACATCTGCGATTCGCCAAATATATTGTATATTTTGTTGTTGATGCATAAGTCGATAGTCGATCGTGTGTCTTTTGTAGTTTACAAGTTTCGCGTCTATGCCTTTTTTTTATTTATAATGGTATAAGGAACTTTTGCGCGTGGAGCAGCTTGGAATGAAGTTTTTGCCAAGTAATCTTCTACGATATTGCGATACTTTAATCCAGTCACTTATGCATTATGAATTCTCGAAGTGCTTTTGCGTACATCGAAAGAAGGAGAGAGAGAGAGAGAGAGAGAGAGAGAGAGAGAGAGAAAGAGAGAGAGAGGGAGATTTGCGCACATTTACGAAGCGTTCATTAAGGGCACTGCTTCCTCCAGCCGCTTAGCCCTTTACTTTTGCATTATATAACGTTGCGTTATGCAATGCATCCCTCGCTGTTTATGCTCGATGAAATTTTCATCCCTCCCTTGGATTATATATTATATCTGCCTACACTGTGTAACAAACGGACGAAACATTGATGACGTTCGAATCGACCCTCTGCGATTAGATCATCGTCGTTACGGGGACGATCTTCACCCAAGTAATCACAATTTAATTTTAAGCAAGTACGACTATTAGGCCAATTTGAAATTGCAGGCATGAAATAACTAGTCTCAATGAAAGTTATGTGGCATACATAACGGTTTGTTTTTTTCGCGACAGAAATACTGTTATATGTACTTGTTAGTCGCGCTACCTTAATACGGGCTTGAGCTCCGAAACAAGAGGTAACCGGACGACCAGCGTGCTCGATCGTGTCTCATTTTTTTCTCACCCTAGATCCTGTTAACATTGTACGCATTTCTATAATCCGCTTAACGGATTTTCGATATGACTCTCTTCCGTCCCAGTTTTCCATAACCTTTCGAGGTCTTCGATACCTACTCGAGGGTATAAATCTTGTCGGACGAGGCTCAATTTCGAGCTGCGATATATACGCGATTTTTCGAATTCTCCTACACCGTCGCTGATTTCATATTCCGACATTTCTTTATGAATACATTCGACCGGGTACACATATCGAGTTGAATAGATTTTTCACGGCCAAAAAGTAGGTCAATGGAAATCGGTCTCATGCTTGGAATTCCTTTTGCCCGTTGGCTCTTTTCGAATAATATTCTTTTACAGTAATTCATTTCATCGATGAAAAAAATGTAGCGATGCAAATTAATTTAGACTTTATACTGTTTTTTTTATTATTTACAGATTCTTTTTGGACATTAGACGTCTGGATGATTGAAATGATGGCCACCGAGTAATTTTCATTGAAACAGTTTGTTCGCTAATTGATGCCCTTTGTCGAAGAACCTCTTTTCATTGAAAGGTAAGAAGATTATAAATATTTAGCTATAAATTGTTTTTATCTATATATACAGAATATTCCGTAAGGTATATAGAGGAGGCTTTTATTTTCGAACTAACAATAAGGCATAGCTTGACTGGTGAGGGTCTTTGGGCGCGAAGCCTTAGGTCTAGGGTCGTGTAATTGAATGACGATCCCCATACACAATTTCGGTTCTGTCTTCTCGCTGTCCTCTTTAAATAATAATTTTTCAATGACACGCAAGAATTTTTTATTTTTATCCTCGTCTCCTGTATTCGATATTATCTCAGTTTTGTATTTTTTTTAAATGTCTGCTCTTTATGCATTCTGCAGAGGACTAGGTCAACATAGTTGGATAGCCGAGAGGTGAGCGTCCGCGCATATTTGCATACAATTATAAACTTAACAACCTCGAATTAGCCACCAGCCTCGTGACAATGCATCTTCCTTAGGATAAAGCCCGAGAGCGCCTCCATCCACACGAAAAATCATAAAGATATCCGCGACGCGAAATGAGAATGTTTTTTTTTGTCGCACGATTTTTAGACCCGCGATTTTTCGTGAAAATTATGTCGCGAGAAAGCTACTCGAGTTTGCACTGCCGTGTGTTGGGGGTGTGCGAGTGTGCGCGCGACAGATGCTAGTATGTATAAACGTAATAACCTCCCGGAGTCTCTTCGCAAGTGCAATTAGAAATTTGAAATTAGTTTTGTCAGCGTTCATAGAAATTTTCGTGTTGAAAACCGTGAATACTCATCAGCGGAAGGGTAAATAAAAATTCTCCGTCTGTCTCTTGAACGCCTGTCTCGCGATGGAAACAAAATTATGTGTTAAATTTATAACCGTCAAGAAAATTCTCCCGACACGTAGCCACGTTAAGCACAGTTCTCTGCCTGTTCCACCCCGTCTTGCTTTCTACCATCCCCAATAAACATTCCGTAACCGCGTGTTTCGGATACCCTAATAACGTGTCGGGTAAGAGATTGACGCCGAGGAATTTAACGTGACGATCCTGCCTCCAGCTGGCGCTTAACCCGAATTTCATATGCCCTCCTGCTTGACATACGTTCAATGCATCAACTGAGAGTACGTGTACCAAAAAGTGTGAAGTGTAACAAAAAAATTATGAAAGTCAATTAATTTTTTTTTTTGCACCGGACAGAATTTGCTGAACAGAAATTCAATTTCTCTGGTTCAAAGGAATAAGGTTTGATTGAAAAAAAATAAGAATCAAGTTTGTTTCACTAAATTGTATCTTCTTACCGAAGAAATCAGTTAAGGCGACGTTGGAAGAAATATTTATTTGATGGTAGTAAATTTTTTTCCGTGTCGAAAATTTTTTATTCGTCATCACGACTGAGTGCACGACAAGTCAATAATGTTTGAGAATTTATAACTGCCTCTCCGTACCGTGTTGTCGTTGTCGCGGCGGTAGTTTTAGTGGCTTTGCATAGAGAAACGCATTTCCCAAGTGATTCAGACCCTTCGCGAACCCGGTGTCCATGAATATAATTTTGTCCGAGAGGCAATCGGATTTGCATGGAAATCACGTCAAACGTTCACCACCTCACTTTCGTTCTTTTTTTACAAGCGTTCTGCATCACTCCTACCCGCGACGAATACTTCTTTCTCGCCCAACGAGAGAGTCGGAAAGAGATGGACCGGTGGTGTGCGGAAATCCCTGAAGCTCTCGTGATTGCTCGTACCAGCAATAGTCGGACTACCGTAAAAAAAAAAAAAATATTCTGCTATGCCATAAACGACGTCCGTAGGGGAGGCTGAACCAATCGCGTTTCTCGCATAATCGCGAATACGCGGTTCAGTAATGAAAAGCCGTTACACAGATGGAGCACATATGTTAGTGAAGCAAAGTAAACCTGGTATTACCCGGTTGGCTGAGTTATGCCGATGAAACAACAAGAAAGGCTTTTACCGAGACCATTATCGAGGTTGCGAAGCGTGTGGGTCAATCCTGTTTTTTTTACTGTCGATTAGCAAGCATCTTGGGAACCGTGAACTATGGAACGGATAGCTACTCTGTTACATTATTGCTGGAACTTTTAGAACCTATCCGTAGAGAGTGTAAAGATTTTTAATGCTGTTCACTTCCGTAGAGAAAAAATTCCGGTGAGCTTTCTTCCCCGAGATGTTCATCAGGCGTATCTTTCATGATTATTTGCGATATGATTTTGTATTTTTTTTATTAATCTTACACCATGATGTATATTATGACTTTGAACGACCGATGTGGTAAACTAACAGGTGTTTCCGCGATACAATCAAACCAATGTGGAAAATGAATGATTCATTTCGACATTCGAAAATCCCGAAGACCAACGAATAATCTGTAGACTCCTCGCCGACAGAATACGAGCACACTGGTCAGATTCTCATAAAATCTCAAACCGGAACGGTTCTCAAAGTGCTCTGCAATAAAAGCACTCGGAGCATCTTGAGAATCGTTCCTCGGCCAAAGAAAGGGTAACCTACCATTCGAAGTGTAAGTGTAATGTGTTTTTATATATATCCGACTCAAAACTGTATCGAAACCACCGAGTCGCAATACAGTACGATATTATTTTCTCTCATCTCCGGACGCATGACGATCATGTTCATATTTGGTATCGCTTTCACTTCACGTGGAGTTGTATAGATATGAACAAGATGACCACCGTACGGGCAGATGATCGTCGTCGTATTCGCCGACGGATAGGAAAATTGATGGGAATGAAAACGCGAGGAAATCACTCTTGTCGGCATCATCTTCATCGACCTCTCCGTCGTCTCGCTGACGCGTTTTCTCCTCTCTATTGACGCTCGTACGATTTTTCCCAGCAGTTGACGAATCTTGAACGATTCGTTGATGCTGTTCGACGAGTGCTTCGCCATTCGTCACTGCTATCGTTCGTTCGTTATCGACGATATCTCCGACGTGCCTGAACAACGTCGTAGCTGTTCCGAACGCCACCGATCGCGTTGATTGCTTCGACAATCGTGGAGAACGTACGATTTTCCTGCCGCCGGACCCGGCGCGATTCCCGCCAGGCGAGGTACGTTCCTCCGATCGTACCTCGTTACGCCGGCACATCTTTTCGACGATCTTTGCTTGATCGACGGGCGATCGATTTGAATCCCCGATTGGATCACATGCTACGAAGTCGGACAACGAACAGCCCGCGACTGAATCGCACGCAATTTCCCACGTTAACTTTCATAGACGACCGGGGTTACGATTTCACTGAAACTCTCGTCGACGCGAACCAACCAATGAGCCGTCGTCGATTATCGTTTATTATGATCCCGGAAATTGCAGCCCGCAGTTGTTCGACTCGATGGTCAGCCGCTCCCTAAAATTCTTTCCGGATCTTGCCTTCACTTTTTCTTTGTCAAGACACCGAGAGCCGAGTAATGATCGAGCTTCGCGACAGGACGACACTCCGAGACTGGATGAAACACATCGGCGATACACTGCAACCCCCCCCCCCCCCCCCCCCCCCCCCCAAAAGGTGTTCGCGTAACACAGCACGGTAGAATTCCAAAGTTCCTGCGTGTGTGCGCGTACGCGAAAGTGATATAAATTCGTCCGGATGCGGTGCAGGCAACCCGCTAAACCGTACACCCAGATCGTTATTTTTCTTATCCGATGGAGTATTTCCACAGGACTTTCGCGTGACAGACGGTCCCAGTATTGTGTTCGCCCCACGGTAACGAATTGATCCGGTCACGCGCGCGTGTCTGCACCCTCGTCCTCTCTTTGTGCTACGTGATCGGAATTACCGTAAAGCACAGATTTTCGTTCAATTTTTTCACCAATGACGAATAAATTATCATCGCTTATTTTTAACACTCCAGTACATGTTCCCGTACACATTGACGATTCTCCGCATCCTCTATCGACGGGAGTTGTTTTCGGATCGAGCGTCGACTATTTTTTGTTTGTTTTGTTTCCTTCGAAAATTATCGTTGCAACAATGTACGTTTGGCTTTCGGTATTGTAACATGTATACGTGGATGTTTTGCTTTTGAATTTTAACGTGAACGTGACTGATCCGAGATAGAGAGAGAGAGAGAGGGAAACAGAGAACCGTGGCGAGCGTCCGCAAGTTGCGACGCTCCCGACAGGACTGCGCCGCTGTCACTTCTTCCTCCTTTCACCCTTCGCGACTGGCTCGCTCGGCGGCGGTGGCGTTTGGATCCAAAGCGGGGGCGCACACTAACCGAGATAGATATATATGTATATAGTATAAAGGCGGGAATACAAGAGGGAGCGCGACCGCCACTACCGACGGCGCGGCGCGCTTCGAACCACCCCGCGCCGACCCTCGAGGGTTCAACCCTCCGCTACTCTCACCGTCGCCACGTTCTCTTCCTCTTCTGCCCTCCCCCCTCCCCCTCCCTGCCCCCGCCCGATTTCTCGTCCATCTCGTCAGCTATGCTTTTCCTCTGCCGGCGTCGCCCTCCCTCGACCGTTTTACCCCTTGGCTGGCTAGCACCGGCGAAATTCATCTCGTCCTCTCTAGCTCCCTTTCGTTGTGTATACCAACGGCAAGCACCACCATCGGTACCGGCAGACGCAACATCAGAGGCGCACGTACCACCGGTAGCGTCTCTGCCATTGCACGCTCCACGCAATCACGTTCCAGAGCTTGTTGCGAGAGAAAGTCCTACGCGATCCTCTAAGCGCGATAGCCCGAGCTCGACTTTCCACCGAGGTCGGAAAGGTCTTCGGTGCAACCTCGTAAGCGACGCGGTTTAGACACCGAAGTGGAAAATTGTCCTCGGGCGGCCTACGATACCGGGTCTTCCGACATCGGGAAATCGAATGATAGAGCCTCGTCGCCTTGTTTCGTTCCAAGGCCACGAGGCGAGAACGATGGCGTTCTTCAATATTCTCGGATTTCGTGCTGGAGGACTTTGCTCTTTTTTCGATCGTTATTGTATCTCGAGTTGTCGAGGATAGGACAATCGGTGAAGTTTTCTTTTTTTTGTCTCATCTTTTATCGATTACTCGAAGCATTCTTGCTTGCAAGGCTTCACTTCGTTTTCCGAGACGTCCCGTGGAAACTGCACGTTTTCTGCATTTTTTTGTCGAGCTAACCGATTCAGAGGACTTCCCTCATTGATTATTGTAAGCTTTTGGATGTTGTTTTCTTTCCCTTAATCAAGTATCTTCTGTACTCTGGACTGGTGTATTTAAGCTGCAGGGAGTGCCGTTATTAACGAACTTCTTTTTTGAACATTAGAGAAAATAGTTGTCGGTACGGTTCAACAATAGTTTCATCCGTAGGTTTTTTTATTTATCTTTCTTAATTGCTTTCGTACTACTACGTCGAGAAATGCATGCCTTGCCATCTTTAAGGTAAAATTTGCTGGACGATATTTCTTCAATTAATTGTTCCCAAAAGTCAGTCGAGTTACAGAACTCGGACGAGTAGACGCGATCGCAGAATCGTAGTCGTCTCTTTTCCTTGAAACTTTCCTTGCCTGTTATATGATTCGCCATTATATTGCATTAACCGGCGAATTGACGAGCTATCCAACTATAATCTGACAGTTAACATCCAGCGTGTAACTCTTCGCAGTACCCGAATGATTGCTCGTGTGATATCGTTTCTCCCCCAGCAACGCGAAAGGGTGGCTATTCGTCATTGGCGCAGAATGCGAAGTAATATAAACTACGCTCGTGGCCTTTGCACGTTGCAATTTTATCTCGGGCACGTGCGCTACAGCGCCAAAGGAAATACTTCGGTTAAACAAGAGACTGCGATGGAGTCGGAGATTGAGCGCGCTCCAATACAGCCTGATTGTTCTTTTGGATCCAGTTCAATTTTGTAGGTACCCTCAATCGGAACGGAATTCTCTCGTCGGGGAATTACCCCCGAACCAATCACGCTCCGACACTCCAAATTTACGATTTTTCTCATTTCGCCGACTTAACACTCTCGCCCGATGCCAGCAAACGGCGCGTGTGTAGGGAAGAGTTGATGCCGTTTGTGCAAATATGTGACGGTATCACGAGTTAATAAATGTATTGGCAAATACGATTTTATAAAAGACACGTATAGATACGTTGAAAAAATGAAATCTTTTCCTGCCTTCGGGAACGATAGGCAGATGGTAAACATGATCTGTCTCTGGCTGATAGTACCAACGTGTATAAGGTAGATTTGTGTTCGCTTCGCTGTCTGCCTAATTTAGCATGCTATGGTCTGAGCACTGGGGTTGCGAAGCACTCCGCGGGGTCCGTTATCCACACAGGCAGACGAATTGGTACACACATAATCGATACAAATCGATACTAAACCCGTATCGTAGGCGTGATTCATTCGATTCGACTGGACGAATCTTCCGGCTTGAGCCTTGATAAATTATCAGTTGCGGTTTTGTAATCGTGCGGAACACGTTACAGCGGAGACAAATCGATACGAGAGGACGTCGTTGAATAATCGATGATTATTTTCCAACATCTGACAACCGATGGGTGTAACCACTCTGTCACGCCGGGAAAACCGTTACACTCCACAACATATATGTGTTTAATCTAGAAAATATCCAATGTTCTTCGAATACACTATGCAATGAAACTTGCAGTTACGAACATGTTGTATCGACGTTTGAATAATCTAAACGGCATAAATCCCAAATTCGAGAGTAGTTTCGCTTGAGAAAGGAATTCATTTTCATTCAACCAAGTATGCCTGCGATATGTCGAAACTATCGGTGCGACTTGCACGAATTTTTCTGACTATATATGGGACTGGTCATAACTACTGTCGTGCAAGTACAAGATATTTCCGGTACGTTTTATATCGTCGAGTAAGTAACTTATCGAGCGAATTCTACCGGAGGGTTGTGCGTCTGGCCGTGACGGCTATAACCACTGAGGAGCCATAGGCGAGGCAGACGAATCACTGCGGAGTTGAAACGAGCCTCGCGAGAGAGGGAATGTACGAGGAGAGTTACCAAGATTCAAACTGCCTGTATAACTACACTACACGGGCGTTTCGGGGCAAATTTATTAGATCGAAGAAACACCCACACAAGGCCCGAGCGACTGCTCTCCCAATTCGGTAGATGAAGTGTCTGAATGCCGGCTACTGGGACGACTATCGTCTGACTGAACGCGCTCCAAGATCACTGAAACTGGCTCTCTGGTATGTCCCCTTAACGGTTAACAAACCACGAACTGTGATTATAGACAAAGAGTTCCTCCATCGATCCTATCTTCCGGAAAAAAATTAATTGAAACTGACCAGTGTCTTCCATTTGCGATGAAATTTCTTTTTGTACCGCAAATAATTGGTTGCTAAAAAAAAAACCGTTTTTTCCCATTTCTGCTGCGCTTGGAATTAGCAATTCGCGCTTCAACAGGGTCAAGTGAAAGTCCGGTGACGGATTGATGTAATAACGCGCATCCCTGACCGAACAATAAATCTGTGAATACACGCGCTGAAATTTCTGATGTTAACAAGTTCAATTGATAATTGAGTGATAATTGTATCCGACTGTTCGATGGTAGCTCAATTGAGTTTAAAATAGCTTTTGACAGAAACGCGACGATACTATTTCATGCTGTATAACCGGTACGCGTACAGAGTGGAGCAGCACGATTAAAGCATAACGACGGACTTGTTGTAAAGCTCGAGTGGAGAGAGAGAGCGACTGCTTTTCTCATGGCGAATGGATGTCGACATGCTGGTACGTTCGTTGCCCGGGTTACGTGAATTACACGCATTCTCGCATTCTCGTATCCACTGTTTCATTAGCCATAGTCGGAAAAACTCGTAAAAACGTGTCGAGCAAACGTGCCAGCAGAGTGAGAAAATTTTACTGCATATTGCGCACATGGGAATACCAAGTACGGGCATGCAAAAGACCCTACCATTAGATAGAACGATTCCCCGCATGTATATATACTTGTATATACGACATGTGTGTGTACAGTGGAGAGTGGGGTGAAACGAAACCACGGGGCAAAATGGAGCATTTTCACAATTTTTTCGCGGGTCATAAAAGAACGAAGTCTTATCCGAGATGGAGGATACAGCTCCGTTTTGCCCCGGAGTTCAGTTTTTTTCGCTCTCTCTCCGATATGTGCAAAGAGACCGAAAGGACAAACTCCTTGACGATTAGCCGCATGCAATTTTCTTCTTCGCGATTCAAGTTTTGCTTGCACAGACTACCAGCAAGTACTGATTAAAGGAAAAGAAAGTGTATCTCTTGCGGAACGCAGGAGGGCTCGAAATTAGTCCTTCCCCACTACGATCGTAGAAAGAGCTTTGGCTTAATTCGCCGTAAAATTCAAAACAGTGTGTCGCTACGGTTTCCTTGCAAATTCCCGAGTTTCCTCACGCGCAATTAGCCGGAGAATCTTGAAGACACCAAGTAGTGGTTTTTTGGGTAAGCGAAGCACGAAACGTGCGTTTTTCAACTCGGTTAAATTATACGATATCTACTCGTTCCGCGAAGATAACGCACCATCTGTGCACTCGACGAGAATAATCGATGGTTTCTTTCGACAGATTTGTCGCTTGGAAACTTAATAAATTACTATTATAAAATATTCGTTTCGACTTTGCTGAGCGTAATTCATTGTTATTTGTTCGTGTATTGATCACAAAAAATGAACGAAAGTAAAGAGCGGGTCAAAACGGACCCGTGGCCTCAATTTGAGATGACCTTTTTATGGTCCGCGAAAAATTGGTAAAAGTAGTCCACTGTGCTCCAGTTTTCTCCTAGTGAACTCAAACTATATTTTCTCTTGTCACTCCGATAAAAAAATCTTGAGCAAATTTTAGAATTTTTTTTAAGCTTCTCCTAGATACTCCGGCAAACTGTGATTTCACCTTAGTGACCAATAAACTCTGTAGTCGCCATGCTGTTTTCCTACGGTACAAAAATAACACTTCGAAATGTATCGCAAGTGTTCGCTTCGGACGCAACCACGTTCCACTGTATCATATACAGTAAGGCATGCGATCCCATAGGTGCGGCAGGTCATGACGTTGGGAAGAATAACAATTCTCTTGTTCCTTTATGACCGCGAGACGCGAGACACGAGGTTTAAAATATTTTCATGGGACACCAAGCCTCCGATATTCCACAAGTTCCATCGGTATAAATCATCTGTGAATCACCACGTTCTCCCACTTCCTGCTCTATCGCGCGTCGCATTTCTCTGCCTTCATTCATTTTTTAACCACACTTGTTCCATCCATTCTCAATACCGGATACCTGCGCCAGCGCTACACCGGTATCATTCTCGAGTCGTACACGCGAGCCACGAATGCACCGGAAAACCATAAATATTCGTTATTGACTCACCCATCGAGCACAGTATCCTCCACATAATTTTTCATCGACTATTTTTCATATTAATTCTTCTCATAAAAATTTGAACTGGAAGTTTAAAAAATTCACGAAAAATTAGGAAGAACGGTCCATTTTACCCCGCGCTCTCTTCTCCTCCTATCAACCACGTTACTAGCAGAACCAAACGAGTCTCTCGAGACTGCGGCGAATTTACGCTTCGATGAAGTTGAGTAATAAGTTCCTTCGTTAAAAAAACGACCGTAAAAACCGGAGAGATTCATACGTTTTTTTAAATCCTCAGCACAGTTGAGAGTTTCCGCCTGTGGCAACATTCTGCGAGAGTCTAGCCAGCGACGAGACCCAGAGACTCTCACCGGGGTGTTCTTTTTCCCGCTACTCGTGTTGTACGAGGATTAATGCGCTTTCACGAAAGCTCTTGTAAAGATTACGCTAAAGCGGTCACTCGCTCGTCGTCGTCGGTACTCGAGCAACACTCAGATATGGAATAGCAGCTTTCATAGTATAACATTGGTAGTCATAGGTCGGTCTCGCGCCAGCGATTGAGTCCCCCGATTAGCAGTCTTTTTTTTGCGTCTCTCTAATTGAATCACCACATGAGCGAGCAAGAGCCAGAGTCCTCGCGGTCTGTTGACCGTACGCCAGATTGTACGAATGCTCCACACCCATAGCCCCTGCATAGTGTACTCCCTCGTGCTGGACTACACTATATTATACTCGCGGTACGAGCCTATATATACGGAGCTCGCTCGAACGTTTGTAGCTGTGAAATTAAGCTCGACACTGCCCATTATCGTTAGAGCTCGTTTGCACGTTCGCCAACCGTTTACACGCCAACGAACTGCGATTCGCACTCGTAAAGGCTCCTCGTCGTTGCTGTGAACCGCGATGTAAACGTTAGCCTGTTACAGCTTTTGCAAAGTGTTTGTTTCCCTAATATTTTTCATTATACTGATCGAATCTCTAACAGGGACCTTTAAAAAAAATAAGAGAAGTTCTTGGGAGGTGTAAACAGATAAATTGGTGATTTCCAATACTAACATGTATCGTTCAATGAAAATTTTTCGTATATAAATGAAGAAGATTGGCAAAAGCACAAAATACAATCTGCGGCTATTTTTCACGAGGATGTAAAACAAGCGAAGAAGAGTGATGGCAATTTTCTCTCTTCTTTTGTCTCGCCGTCGTGAGCCGCAACGTGGAACAATCTTGAGGAGTTCAGAGGTATGTTGTCATCGTCGTCGTCGTCGTCGTCGTCGTCGTCGTCGTCGTTGTTGTCGTTGTCATCCTCTCGAGTGCAAAGCTTCCCTCTCTATCGCGTACGAAAAGAGAAGTAAGACACTATCGAATAAGCGATCTTTGTTCTCGGTGAGGCTAGACTGCCGGAAGGAAGGATAGCTCCTCCATTCGATTGTCTTTGGCCGTCGCGGCATCGAAAATAATATTGTAATTTGTACAGGAAAATATATCTTTATATACAATGTATACATCGGAACGAGACTCGGGGCATTTTTTTTTCTGGGGATGGCGAAAATTTGGGCTCTACAGAAATACGTAGAGCGGGATAAAACCGACTATTTAAAAATAATTTTTCGCGGCACATAAGAAAAGCAGTTTTATCTCAAATTAAGGACGCGGGTTCGTTTTGCCCCGTTCTCCCCTATTTGCGCGAAAAATACATAAAATTGTATATACAAATATCTTTGCCAGGCACAACTCTTGGCCTACTCTATTCGAGAAGCATATCGACAGCCATCCGACATAGTATCCGGTCTGCGTACCACATACGGCTGGAGGAGAGAAGGAGCGATGTGGAGTGAGTAGGCTCACTGCTCGCGAACTGGCAAAATGTTACGTGACCCGTTGGACCTCGGAGCACCGGTACACATCTTGCTTACAGATATGTCCCTTTGGTTCTCGGATAACACGATTCTCTGATATACGTGACGACCTT
The DNA here is from genome assembly GCA_933228735.2 of Amblyteles armatorius. NCBI lineage: Eukaryota > Metazoa > Arthropoda > Insecta > Hymenoptera > Ichneumonidae > Amblyteles > Amblyteles armatorius. The sequence continues at coordinate 20,577,438 of OW121689.1, read as the reverse complement.
CGCCACGAACCACTTCTTTTTTACTTTTTTTTTTTTAACCTTCGCGTCTCGTCGGATGGCACCCTCAGGAGCGTGAGAAAAATAAGAAATTACCGAGACTTCTTGAGCCCCGTCGATATCAACGGATGTACCGTAATCTCTTTCTTTCTTGTTGGAAGTACTCTAAATGGATTAGTGAGGATTGATTAGAAAAAGTTTGTCGGGATGATTGTCCCAGAGTTCGACACGAGGATTTTTTTGTCCGTCGCCTATCTCAGATGTAGACACGAAGAAAGGGTTAAATTGAGACTTTGGGCGCTGGATGCCGATGGACTTGCTCCGCCTAACGTTCTTAAGCTTCTTAGATATGAAACTAAAAAATAACGTGGATTTAACGAACCAACCGGTCTAATCAAACACATAACATATAAAAGCGCTCGTGAGGATACCGTGTCAGGATATAAAGGAGTTTTCGAGAGCTCTAAGCTATCGCGGCGGTGACTCGTATAATTATATTAAATCCAACTCAAGCCACGGTTATTTCTTCTGGGAACGACAGTTGGTAAATAACGGTCAGTCAGTAACAACGCCCAGACTGTTTTAAATAATTGAGCGGTGATGTCGAGACAGGTCTTGACCAATCTTGTTACGTACGTCAAGACAAAACGATTCAGTCTAATTTCATCGCTTTAGCTCAACCGGAAAAGTATTAACTAATTTTATCGATACATCGCTTCGAAGCTGTTATATTACCAAGGGACCTAGGTGACCAACATTTGCCCACTTTTCCCAATGAGGAAAATGTTTGGTGAACTCTTGGCACTCCTTGTTCTCTTCTATTTCCTTATCGCAAATGCTTTGAAAAACTATACGATTACTTCACGGCCGCGCTAAGTTGACTGATAACGGAGAACTAACGGGACGGAAAATCGGGCAAAGAGTCTATTAAAAAAGTTTGAATAAAAGTACTCCCGGAGGTCAGTGACGCACGTCAGTAGGTAACGATGCTTATGACGATATCACTATTTTTCCTTCCGCCGACTATAATAACCTCAACCCATCGACGCAAGTTTCGAAAGTAAGCTCCTCCAGATGGATCTACGTTAACCGTTTCGGTAAATACCTATCCGCCTTTGGCAAACTCGCAAATTTTCAAATCATTTAATATCATCATTCGACTCTCCCTCGTCTCGATGCTGTTAGCGTCGGTGATGAAAAAGATCAAAGAAAAGAGAACCGTGCAAAGGTAAAACTGTTCAGTCACGTTTCTGTTTTCGTACGTAATAAAAGAGGGTAAAATTTTGGAAGTAAATCCACCCTAGCCAATCTTTGATCTGCTCGGCCGGGCTCCTTCCCTCGCATCGACTAATCCCGCCATCCGTTACAGGCTTGGAAACTCGGCTTAGCCCAGCCAATTCTCACGTTCGATCGTTCTCGCTCGTACAAGCTCCGTTATATGCCTCATGTATATTCTCTATGTATGTATGATGTACATATATAAGTGGCTGGCTTCGGCATCGCCACGGTTATGTCAACTTGGCGACGCGCGCACGGAAGGATGTATCTTTCGAACTCTCGATGTATCCCGATCTTCGATATTCTCCGGGCCTCCTTTTGAGCAAGAGCGATTGATACCTCGACAAGTTCACCGGGAACGGTGCACGCGTGACTGGAATTAACAAATCGTCGATGCATTTTGCCGCCAGCTATATATCTGTAGATATCAAAATTTATTTTCATGCTCAACGCAGTGTAAAGCCCACAGCGCGGGACGAGCTATAGAGCGTAATATATGATGTTATAAAGGTGTCCTCGTTCCCATTAGAAGGAAATCGGTTGGCTAGCAGCCATGATATTTCATCGTACCGCGAGTTGTACTACCGGGTAGCTCGGTACTTCGATTTTCATTAAATTAAACTCTCGTTGCTCCGAGAGAGTTGTGCGAGAGTCGCGCGGGGGTGTACGGATTCGCAGCTGGCGGTATGACATTGCGCCTGGGCTATACCACACACACACACACACACACGCACACACACACACACACACACATATATACACACACACGTTGACACGTTTCTCCATCGCGAGATCCTCGAGCTCGAACGAGCCGATTGTCCGGAAAATCGTCGGAGATACTTGACCTCTCCCAGCTCGATTTATCTATCGTGGTAGTGTCGGGTCGACTACAAAAAGTGTTCGACGAAAAGAAAAAAAAAAGTTCGTCGATCGGGAGAGAGTTGTAATCCGCTAAAACTCTTTCTGTGTCTATTGATGAACGAATTGTTTATATGGTGGAGGTTGCAAAGACATCGAACAGAGGTGATTTAGGGGTGAGCGGGGAAAAAGTGACCCGCGTTCTCCATTCGAGCTATCTTTTAGTTTTTATGTACGCGTAAAAACTGTTAAAAATTGTGCGTTTCGCAGGATGTGTACCGATGGGAAAACGATCGAAGAGATCTAAAAATAAGGGAACCTATTGTCATGGGAATTGGAAAAAATCTGTACGATTTATGTTGAAAACCGGTATCTAAAATCAGTTTATTTATCTGTCTGTTTACCTATCTTTGAGATTCTCGCCGATCCAGCGCTTCCGGTTAAAGTAGAAACGCGTCTTTTTTTATATCATGCGTCATCTCCTTTTGTGCGCGCCGATCGATGCTTTTATTGGGAACAACATAGACGCGTGAAAGAAAGATGGGAGAATAGAGCTAAGCGAAACCATCGACGATGCTGCTGCTGCTGGAGGAAGAGAGTCGAGCGTTGCTAGGTTCTAGTGTGCCCGACGAGCTCTAGGCGCCCGACGAGGACTGCGACGAGACGCTCGGTGGAAGTTGACTGGACGATGGACAGGAGGATAAAGTGGTTCGGAATGGAGAGACCTCGGGGAAGCCCCGAGTCTATACGGAGGAGCTCGATGTGCGGATAGTTTCTCATCGCTCCTCTCACCCCTCCCCCCCCCCCCCCCCCCGGCCAACTCGCCCTTAATAGAGAGACTATACCGTCGCCTGTACTCGGCGGAGAAGACCTCGTTGTCGACAAACTTTTTCGAAACAAGCCCCATCGCAAAACACATGTGAGAAGGTCGCGCACTCTTCTTCCTTTCCTATTTTTTAATTTTTTAAATCGTATCCTCCAGAGAGTTCTCGTAGCTGATCGAGTTCGGAGACAATTGCCCAAGTACGATAATCATTCATTTATGGATTAACGACTGTGTCGAGGAGAATTAGGGTAATTCATAACGGCGAGCTAACGAAGGTTCTTCAAAGACCTCTCGTTTCTGTTCGATATCCTGAAATCCGTACCACAGTGTTGTATAATTAAACCTCCGATCGTTTGATCTTTTTTCAAATGAAAACGAACAAACAGATGTCGGTGGACAAAATGATTTATTTGACCTACACAAAATGTATTCTACACGCGGTGCGAGTAAATTCACACGAATTAAATAAATGATTTCTATGGATGCACTTTGGTGTGTCGGAAACTATAAAAATGTGCGAAACTCGTTTGGATTCTATATAGCTATTATACCGTAAAGGTGGGCAATGCTATTGTTCTGCGAATGCGAGACACAGACGTTCGAGGTTGTCCTCGTGTATGAAGAGGACGCCGCGATGTGTTTTTATCGAGACCTTCGGAGCCATCGCCGTATATTTTATTCGTCGCTTCGCGCGATCGATCTGTACCAGACGCTCGACGACACAACTTCCCGACGTACCGATATTATTTACCGGTAAATTAACAACACTACTGGGCGTATAATGTTTGTTGGGTGATATTAGTAAATTGTTATATAGAGACTAGAAATAACTATAATTCCGACTGTCGCTCGTCAGGTTTTGTTTATTTTTATTTTTCATCATTTTTCTTTTACGAATGGATTAATTATTCGAACGGGCCGTGCCTTTTCCGCACAACTGTATAGCGCTCTTGTCTGCCTTTCTATCTTTATTTTAGCATTCTTTCTATATCCATATTCGTCGGTATGCGGGTATACCGTACAACATTGGAAATAAAACGAGTTGCTGTGTTATTCCGTACTCTTTACGTTACCCGCTGGTTATTTAGAACCCAGTACTTTATACATAAGTTAGTGGCGAGGCTTCCTCGTGTGTCAATCGATTATCATCCGTTCCCGAGGTCACTTGGCCGCGGTGCAGTTCACCGATGCTCCTGGGCACATAAACGAAGAATGAGCGATTAACCGGAAACGAACCATCAGCTATCTCGCTCCTCGCTTCTCGCTGTGTCTCGACCCTGATCCCTACTATCGGCAGGTATTTTACTCCCCCTTATCCTCACACCCCTCTCGTGCAGTAACCGAGCGTGTGAAGCTATGTAACTCTTATTGGCCGAACGCCCTTAGTGCCTTCGATAAAAAAAAAGTCACATGAAATTTAAAAAAGAAAAAAAAATCGGCAATCTTCAACATCGAAATAAGGTCTCGACGATAAAGAATGAAATAAGAACGGATACGAAAAGAAAGTACAAGTTCAATATTTTCGTCTGACCCGGTACGGGCCATAACCACTCGATCATTCCTCGTTACTTATTGCTCTCGTATCTGTCCGCGACGTTTCGACGGGCATTGAGACCCGTATAACCCTTCCGGAAAATTGAACAGCGCGCGAACAAACGCTGCGGCTTCCAACGTAGCATCGGAGAATGATACTGCCTTCCGGGAATGATACAAGTAATAAAACCTAACGAGAATCCGAGAGCGAGAAAGAAAGGATTCCTCCTTTACGCTGAATCGATGATCAGCCGGGCGATTGTATCTCTGTTCGGCGAGATATAAAAGATACCCTCGCGGTATACGAGCATCGGGCGATAAACCGATGTTGCAGCATCCCTAACGGCAGGCGACAGCTGTAACGGCAAAAAGAGATGCGAAAAACGTGTTTTCACGATTTACAAAAGTTTCCGCTCGAACGACGGGCGCGAACGAGCGAAAGACTTTCAGACAGACAGAGAGAGAGAGAGAGAGAGAGAGAGAGAGAGAGAGTGCTCTACGGCTGTATAACTGTACATAGCGTGCAAGAAACGATAAAAGTTCGAACTTCAAATAAAAATTTAATTAAACAAATAAAAAGTTGAATGCTAGCGAACGATTTGAAGACTTCTATTGCGACTATTGGGAATGCTTCAGACTATGAAATCGTGTATGTACTGAGGTGGAGGGTTGATAAACATTATGCAGGTTCGAAGGTTCGAGTGGTATGGGTGGTTCGTGGCTGTGAGTGAGGTGGTTCGTTCTCTCTATCCTATGTGCCGAATACATTGTATATGTATTTTTTTTTTTTTTCATTTTGTATTCGGCCAACAACAGCGTGAATGTGAATACGTGTGAACGATACTACACGGTGATATTCGTATGCACAGTAACAGAACATTATTCATCAATCTGATAAATGTGTGTGTTTTTTTTTTAATTCCCACCGCTTTGACGTATGTGACGGTCTCGGCGGTAGCTTCGGTGAGCGCTCGTCGCAATCTCGAACGTCGAACCTGCGACAGCGTACGTGGACAGAGAACGACGCCCTGCGTACCGCAACCGGAACCAGAGCCTGAAGCTGAGCCGGAACTTGCGACCGGCGGCGGAGGCGTCGTTGCCGTCGTTGTCGGCGACGATTTGCACCACCACGGAAACTGAGTGCGTTTTTATCAGGGATTAATTTATCAAAGAAGAAACAAAAACAATTAGCAAAAAACAATTAAGGGGTTCGACGATTTCAGGCGAAAAACTGGGTCTTATCTGTGTGTGTTTTTTTACCGGGAAAAAAGCGATCGGCATAACGAAATCCTGTACGATTGATTGTTCGTAAGGGTGTTGTAATGGTGCAAAAAAAGAAAATGAATCCGTATTTCCGAACATTGAAAATGGTAAGATTAGTTCCATTTCGGGAAACTCGAAAATTTAAATGTACATATTTTTTAATAATATTGAAAGAATGGAACTCCTACAATTTTTTATACTTGTACACAGGGATTTTCCACATAATCAGAACTCTGTTACGAACAATCGATCGTATGGGACTTTTGTCTGATTTTTTTTACTGATAAAAAATACAAAATTCTGTTTTGCCCCGAAATCTTCGCACCTCCTTGAAATTACATTATTAGTTATTTTAAATGGAAATTATCTTGTAAATAATATTACAGGGCGTTGAACATTGGGAATTTTTTGGACAGCGGGTCTGGTCTATTTTGCGGATTATTATTGTTATGATAATTATTATTATCGTGTCGAGACGGGGTTCGGGATTGAGAGATACATAGGAAAATTACTACAGATAGTTTAAACTTGATCCAAACGGGAGTTGAGGCTAGGCAGGGTACACTCGACTACCGCTACTTTGATCTAATTCTACTCTGGTGTGGCTGCCGCTGGGAGCTATTTCCATTGGCTACGGTTTCCGGCTTCTGCGGGACATCCAATTGGCATTAATTATCGGGCAATCCTACTACTCCACCGCGGAGATCCGCTCGCTGCTCCAAACCTTCTATTCGAGTTGGGAATTTACTCTTCTGAGATTACGCATCGTACTTTGAACTGTGCCGCACTTTGAGCATTTGAATGAGATGCGTGAGAGAATTTTGTTCATGACGTTTTTCCAATCGGATTTAAGGTTTTTTTTCTTAATTTTTTTAATACTTTTAAAACAAACTGAAGGACGACTTTCTTTTACGATAAACGATTTTTATCGTTTATCGGAAATGACGTAAACATTCTCCGTCGAGCCGATGTGTTGGATCGTCATACCGGGGTGCGGTAGATACCGGCTTGAGCGCCGGGCGAGTAGAAGACCCATCTAGTGCCGTCTCGTAGCCGTGCCGATGTTTGAATCGTACCTCGGTCGCAGTATAAATGGTCAGCATATCGAATATTCGTATGCACACGTTCACGTACACTCAACACAAAGATCATTGAAATATTGCCGGAAAAATAAATAGAAAAACGCTGAATCAGAATCCGAATCAAATCGTACGGGAGGACAAAATTTGATTGCAGTCGATAGCGACTGAACAGATGTAAAGCATCCGCGATTACTCATCGTTCCAGCAGAATGGACAACATTGAAACCAATTTACACGGGCAAAACTTTTTCTCCATTAATAGAAAAAAAAATGTATAATCACAAAAAAATTGGCTCACGTGACACGTATAGATATTTATAGTTTAAAAACGTCTACCATGTATACACATTCGTACAACACTGACAGCTGCAAAAATAAAAGGATCACAGGAGTGTGTCTGTTGGGAATAATATCGTCGAACGTACGGGGAAAAAAAGAAATGGGATGTAGGTGTGGGGTGAAGGAAGAACGAACGATAGTCTACGGGGGTGTCTTACTTTGCAACGAGAACCGCAGTCATGATTGTAGCCCGTTGGCACTCGGCCAAAAGCTGACAGGAAGACTCTTCCTATCTTTCGAGGAGCGTAGAAGCGACGCGAGGAAGCTCTCGTGCCGGGTATCCATCTATGTATCCGTGTTTACGTGTGTATGTGTGTTGTCATTTTCAACCCTGGCGCACTAATGACTCGTTCCTCCCCCCCCCCCTCCCCCTCCCCCCTCCTCTAGAAACGCCGTGCCCTCGAATCCCGCCGTGTTGCTACATTCATCGAGGAAAAGATAACCGAACTAACAACAGCCGGCGGGTTCCGGCCTTTCATATTTCTCCTGGTCATAGTAATATCAGTAGTAGTTTCTGGGACGATACTGGTAGAGTAAGCCACCCCGCCGAACGACATAGACTCTGCTACAACGTAAATAGCACCTGGACGACTCAAATTTTTTCTTTCGTATACCGTTTGCCAAAAAAAAAAAGGAAAGAAATCCATTACGTACTTTTATTCTCTCAATTACCATTTTTTTCGTCTCACCGGACAAACCAGCTAGTTTATCGATCGCCGAAAGCTTATCGGGCGTGACCGTTACTACTCACCGGGATGGATATTTCGAGCGAAATATTCGAAAATCACGACTGCGTAATAGGCGTTCATTCAGTTGTCCGATAAACCATCGGAATTCCGGACTGTTGCGTCGGTAATACAGATCAGGACTTTTGGGGGAAGGGCGGGAGGCTTTTATACGAGCACGGAAGGGGGGAAGGGGGGAATGGGAAATAGGGGATGCGACCCGGTGAACCGCGTCCTTCGCGAATTGTACACGATCGAGAATCGTTGCTGTAAAATGCGCTATTGTATTGATTTACGACCCTCAGGATACGATTTTATTGCTGAAAGCATGCTAGACGTGTTTTCCGGTTTCGCATCTGCTAGTCTTTCCGGCGATCCGTCGAAATCTTGTTTTTGGTCTTTTCATCACATAAATGTAGGTACGCGAGTTTCGACGAAAGCTTGAGAACCATTTTTTTTTTTTTTGCAGCGCGAGGTTTTTCCTTCCCGACGAGGCTATGTCGCTCTTTCTTCCGCGGAGATATACATCGTGTAATAAAGCTGTCGAGTGACGAAAGTGCTCGGATATATCATCGAGTCATCTGGGCGCCTGTGGGGATCGCGGAAATGCTTCGACGCACCCCCTTCTTCACGCTAACATATGACATCAACACGTAAGTGATGGAATACCCATTTTTTTTTGTTAAGTCTGATTTTTATCGTGAAAAATAGGGATCGTAAAAAGTTTTGCAATATCAACATTTTTACAATCGGCATATCCGAGAATGGTATAAACTACTGTTCAAGCGAGTTTATATACGGCAAATGAGAATACATTTTGCTTCGGAAATTCGACGAAGATAATAAACTCGAAACGGAGCATCAAATGTTTAATTGAAGTCCGAGTTATGTACGTAGTTTAATGTCTAAATGTAGTTTATGCGCGAGCGGATATGCTCCAGCCAAAGAACTACTTTATATATAGTATATTGTAAAGATTGAGCAAAAAAAGTTTGATTGTATTTCACGCTGGATAATAAAGTGATCGCTATGATAGTAAATTCAAATCAAGTTGGAGGATACTGCCACAGAGTATATTGTTAAATGTAAAACCTCGTCGACCTCGTTCGGCGGAAGTAAGAAACTGAATCGATAAACAAATTTGTAATTCTTAAGTTATACTTCAATTTTGAAAAATAACTAACAAAATATTTTTTAAAATACTTTTCAATGCAATAACTGTAAAGTCAACCCTTGAGAACTTATGAATCGACTTTATAAGAAAAAAAGTTTTTGTGTTGGTGCTTCTCGACACACGTACATTTTTGTTCTCGGTAGTTGGTCATTCACAATGTTTTCTTTCCAAATAAAGGAAATCTCTACTTCGCGGCAAAGTATATCCGAGAGCGACGATCGAATTGGGTTTTGGGGGTAGCAGAGGGCAGGTCGTGAGCTATATAGTACATATATATTATGCGTATACCCGGAGAGAGCCTCGAAACGCCCGGGGGTGAGCATCAAGGGGTTTGTGCTGTAGACATTCTCGATATACTGCCGCGTTTCCCTCGGCAAAAAAATAATAACAAAAAAAATGAAAATCTTCTAATAACAATAGGCGATTCAGTGTTTGTACGTTTCTCTACACCCGATGTAAACTCCGCTTCTCGTCCTTTGTCAACGATTAACGAAGCTTAAAAACTTATGTTAATTCCTCAATCGTCGCCTGCTCCATAATTGTTCGCGGTCTCCGCGGCGATTAACACCGGGTTTTGTTCGCAGTGGAGTTAATGGAACGAAACAGGGATAACGAATGCACGGCATCGCGGAGAAAACAGCCTGTTGAATCGTTTTTATGCAGGACTGTGAGCAGACTTTGAGAAATCACGCGGATTCATCATCGAAACTCCTAGATTGTTTACGTTCATAAACTTTCGAGCTTTCCGAATCTTCCAATTAGTTATTAAAATTGAAGCATAAATTCAAGACAAAATTTCAGGCATAAAAATTTAAGCAAAAGTAAATTCGCTTTAATCCTGATCGAAAAATCAGCGGATCGCGTATCACCGTCACTTTTTCATCCTTGTATAATACGACCGTCGTTGTTAGTTATCGAAATTAGCGAATTTCTTATTCAAAATTTCACTGTGACAAAATATATCGACTAGCGTAATCGTGGGAATTACCAAGAGGCCGTATCAAGTTCCGGTTGCGGCCTCTTTCCAACGAAAAATCAACCAACCCTCGGCTTCTTAGCGCCAGCGTTCGGCGTTTTTGTCGCTGTTGGTGTTTCGCAGCCTAGGGGTGCTTTGCCGACCGTCGGGATGTCGGTAAAGCATCGCTCTGCGGACACACCAACCGAAAACGCAGGTTTCTTCATCCCCGAAGTGAGTGGAGAGAGGAGGAAAAAATATATCGCTACTTTCCAGCCATCTGGAAAAATCTCGTCCTTACAAGTGGTGATTTCCAGATTGAATATGTACCGGATTTCCTCGCCTACTGCATGGCACAGACTGTACCAAAGCAAATTCGATTACACGCTGCTGTGCGCATGGTCCGTCGAGAGGTCCAGCACAAACCCTCTCTGCCAGTACGTTTATGCAGTATAGATATAATAATAGGGTACGCAAATTATGGAAGCTCTCGGCCCGATGTCGGCTTGTGTATGTAGTTTTCCCCATATAGTTAGCCGGGCAGTGCATATACACGGCTCCATTATAGTGCTATATGCATATATTGTTCAGTCGATGAGTTCGCTTGACATAACGAAGAGCGACAGCGTCATTAAATGCAAAATCTCATTGGTCGAGACCCTAACACCGATCCGGGCTCATCCCTCGTCCACTGCTCTCCGGTTCACGTTGAAAAAGTGATATTCTTTATACATCATATTAAAAATAGGAACCGTGGCAGCTATAACCCAATGAATTCAAATTTTTCATCTCGTCCGAGCTTCTTTCCACTGCCGGATCTTAAATTTTACCTCAGCAACGAATGGATTTAATTATCTTTGCTAATACCCGTCGTTATCACCGGAAGAAACGTTTACTTGAGATTATTTGAGTTTTTTTCCCTCAATTTCTGTTAAACCCATTAGAAGTGTACAGCTGGGCTGCGATGTTTCTCTTCCGTATAATTGAATCATCCGAAGCCTCTTATGCACGCTAGAGTAAGAGGGATATTCCGCTCAACACCAGTTTATCCCAACGTGTCAATATCTTATCAGTTATAAACGTTATTCTTTCCTTATACTTTGCTCTAAGGGTGACTTTTTTAACGTGACAGATATTTAAAAGCGTTTTTCACGTATGAGTTTGTGTACCAATTCCAGGTCAGACAAAACGATGTCATAAGTCCGCACGAGTAAACGACGACGATCGTGACATGCAACTTCCAGTCCCAATCAACGGAATAATCTTGGTGACTCATACACAGCCGTACACACACATTGTGCTGGATACTGAGATAAAACAAACTATACAGGCTTGCATCATAAATGAAAAAATAAAAAAAATAATCTAAAAACGAGAAAGTAAAAATGAAAAATTTTCTCATCGATTTTTCACCAGCGTTTTACTGCAAAAGCCTCTACTGCGCGACACGATAGGAGACCAACGTAATATTACCTCTATATTTTCTCGTAAATTTACAAGGAGAGGTAAAGCCGTGTGCACTTGAACGCTAAGTGATGATACACTGCGGCTCCGTGGTGCATAGAGTAAGTAAGGAAACGGGTTATACGATATACCGGAAAACGGATATTCGAAGACGAAGAAAACTTAATTTCTGTAAGTGAGTCACTGAGCCATCGGTCGAGTGGATCCTTCCGTTTCTTTCGCTGTCGGTTTTGTATGGTTAGCGCAGAGTTCTCATTTCTAGTTCATTCAACGCTCGGGGATGAAGAGAAAACAAAAAAGGAGAAGAACCTAGGAGAGACACTTCTTTGGTTACGGATAGGTTTTTTAGGGTATCACGATTATCCGACCTCATTCCCGCTGCCATTATCAACTGTAGCACCCTTTTTAAAAAACCTCCTTTTAGGGCAAGTTTCGCTTTCAGGATTATAAGAACCGTCTTCTACTGCCTCATCTTAGAAGCTTTGTTTTTTTATAAAAACAAGTTCGAATTTTTGAAAAGCAAGAATTGCATTTTTTTAAAGTTTATCCATTAGACTGTTTATTATATATTTCGTTGGAACGAAAATAAGGACTCGAATCGTAGGAAAAACGGATTCTGTCTCGTTTTTTGGTTAATAAAAAAGCTCATTTGCGGGGACGCAAAGAAATGTGAACTACATATAAGTGAATCTCATTTACCGTCGGAAGGGTCGTTTTCAATGGTTGGCTCACTCTTTTGAAGTTGGCTCACTCCACTTTGGTCAGAGTGATTCGATTATATGACGCCGTCATTTAGCAGCTTTCGTCGCAGTAGCAGAGACGAGTTTACGGTAGACGACCAACGCTTTCAGGTAATAAGAAGCTAAGCAGGTCTTTTCACGGATGAGCGTGCCGGCAGTGAGTTTTTTTCCGACCCTTTCAGACAGTTTTTCTTTGAAACCCCGCAGAATGGCGTGCTTAGAACAATAACTTGGCCCTCTAGGGTTCATCTCCCGAACACGTCGAATCTTAGAATAGCTTCTACTTTCAAGTCATTGATCTTCCCGACGCAGTTAATCTTCCAAATGGGATATTCGATAAAACGCTGATAAACATCCTAATCCATTTATGCTCCGCTACCCTCCAAAAATGTTTTACTCACGTCGAAGTAGGAAAAGAAGTGAAGGGTTCACACAACCGTGTATAGAAATTAAGATAAATGATACACTTTTAGTACTAATATCACACTTGCGGCGCGTATTAAAGATGGCGTTCGAAAAACTCCTGCTCTTAGCGTGATAGTATCAGGTAAATCGAAATAAGCCTTTTTAGATATATCATCGTAGATAATAAGTATTATATACAATCGCATAGTGCACGAAAAATCTAAAGGAAGGTTGACAGGAGAACGGACACTTTTATCATGGATAACGTAGCGGGAAAGATATTGGCCGGTTTTGTTGGGTGTGTATGTGTTTTCGGGGGTGGGTCTCTTAATATTCTTTACCTGTCGAAATTGCCGAATTCCTCCATTGATTCGGAGAGAATCCGCGGCAATGCCGGCTATTCCATCGCCGGGTTCGCGCAGTTGCCTTAGCGATGCCGCACTCGGTGCAACACCCGAGTGAAGGGGACAGCAGCATCCCGAACAACAGCAAGCCGAGGCCTCGGGCTGAGAACTTTGTCGAATGATCCGTGCGCTAGGCGAAGTTGTGACGAGGACGGGCGGCGGTGGTGCTTGACACGGACAGCAGTGGTGGCCGCCGCTCTTAACGCTTTCCCTTTTGAAATGTAAAAGAAAGAGAGAAAGAAAATGACACACCGTACGTGAGAGAGTAGCTCGTAGCGCCGTTCGAAATTTTTTTAAAGTGTGTTAGATTGTGTAGATGCGCAGACTTCTCGCTCGCTTCTTCTTAATTCGTTGCCGGCTTACCCCGATGATTAATCAGTTTTGTAACTATAACCATAAGCATAAGGAAATTGGGGAGCGAACTTAAATTTTTTTAAATCTTTCAGTCTTCAATGTTTTTTCTATTTATCACCACTTCATTTGGAATTCCATTCGGGTATGACACGGTTTCTCGCACAGGAGTCTACGTGACTAAACTTTAAAGTCGATGATTCCTCGTGAATTACGAGCGGGGTCGGGTGGACTTTGTTCTAATGCAATTGTTCGTGAAAATGGGGGGAAAATCCGAGATGGATGAACGTATCGGTCGATCTTTGCTGCAGCTTTCATTTCGCAGCGGCATATGAACAGTGGAACATGTTTTATAGGACTGCCATACAAGTTCGACATTGGAACTGTTCTAGCGATGCGATATTTCTTCGAAAAGTTGGTTATTCATCTCCGTGCACAAGACTTGAAGCGATAGAACACGGTTCGGTAATGGAATCCGATCGGACAGTGCAGACTCCACGAAAGGGCGATAAAACAAGCAGATATTTCTTGTATATCGTAAAAAAAAAGGGGAATGGCTGTTACAGGAACGCGACTCTTCTTATTCCCATTTCTATGCGATATCATCTCGAACGACCGGGATATCTACAGGCAAGCACGTACAGCTTGAGATACGTGTTTTCTTTCGGACTATTCGAAGGTATAAAATTGATTTCCCGGCGGGGATCTCGACGATGCCTACGATTACTCCGTGCCGAGAGCAAGCTGTTTCTGCGTTACAGATTACGACCGACCGGGGAAAACCGTAGCTTAGTTCTTCTCCTAAACTAATTCAGATCGTACGTGTGAAAACTGAACGGAAAAGACAAAAAGTGCACGTACCATAAGCGGACGGAACAGCGAAAATATTTTAAATCCATTGTTTCGTTGAAAACTTTACGAAGGAAGATATTTTTTGTCCCGAATGTATATCATTCTTATTTTTCTTACTCCATTGAAGCTAATTTTATACCTTGAAGAGGTAAACGCGAACTCGGTCGAGGGTCACATTGAGGAGGAATTGTATTTGTTTCTCATCCAATTTTCTGAACGAGCAGCCAGATAACTAGATGTGTGGGTCGGATGTAAAGTACGCGAGAAGCCGACCTTGAGGGAGGTTAAAGTGAGTGTCGCAAGTAAGCCCTCGAAGCTTAGGCAGCGTCCCAATTTCCTTCCCGGGTAGCTAAATTACAAGAGCTCTGACTCCGGCTACCGGTGTTACGATGTACCTAGGGACTGCTGGAGAGCTGCCCAAGGATCCGAGCATATTTGGAATTCCTACATTACTGTGATATCGTGCCGGCTCGTGTATTAGCAAGTTCGGTGGGTGAAATCCGTCGACACGTTTAGCCGGATGTTGCGCGCTATCATTTGCTATCTCGCGCCCGGGAGAAACCATTCCACGTTTCAAACTCACTCGGAACAATTACTCGCTATTAATTGTAAACTGAAATGTTGTCGCGGTGGTTGAGCTTGCTCCGTATGGACTTAGCAATGCATCACTTCGGTTCAGGAGGAAACAAAACTAGGACAATGCAAGTTCGGAACAAAGTAAGGAGGTTGATTAAAAGTAGTTCGGGCACCGCTGAGATTTACCCCATGAAGTTGTTGCACTTTCAACGCTATTTTAACTTGATCCCAACTCACATTTACCGTGAAACATAAGATTCGCCAAATCTCTCGAGACAGTCCAAGAACGTAGAGAACTCTGAAGAAAACAAAAAGAACCGTGACATGTACGATTCTAAAGTTCAATGTCCAGAGCGAAGTTACCGAACGTAAAATCTTCTCGGAGAAGTAATCGAAAAGTCAGCCAGTTTTCCTACGCGTTCGTAAGGTCTCAAGTGGACGCTTCGCACTGGAGAGTTTGGGATCGTCGGAAGGTACCTGAAAGTTACAGCTAGGAAAAGACCGTAAAACGTCGTCCTACATTATGTCGCCCGGATGTTTGATATGTGCTGTCTACTCTACGATCCGTTGGCAAGAGATCCACAAAAGCCCGGGAGCGTGATTTTCGAACAAGATCTTAAACCGTCCGATTTCGCCGAATGATACAACCTATTATAGAAATTCGATTCCCCACAGGATGTTGGAGGGTATAGGGTTTACGAGTATGATAACTGGTCCGGCTCTTATTGTGTATGTGCGCATAAAAGGGAAGAGCTGAGTGTACGGTAACAAAGGGTTTCGACTTCCGGCAAAAAAAAAGTTTCCCCGGTTGTGAAACATTCGATCGAAAATTATCAATAAAGTTACATCATCGTGAACAATCAATCTTTAGGGAATTTTAATCGAAACTTTTTTTGTTATTCCCGAGAAAAAAAAATGTAAAGTACATTTATTGCCTGCAATCGATGGACATCTCGTTAAATGTATAAAACTTTTTTTTGAGTGCGGGTTCGGAGTCGCGATGTTCTTTGAGAGGGAAAGTAAGGTGGAGGGAAGAGGGTGTTTACCTTGATATGCTGCGAGCCAAGTGTAGTGCCGACGAGGGTGCCAGGGATTCCCTTCGGTCGCAACGACATCGGTTGTAATGGTGCGGTACACCGGCAGTTGATAGTTGTCTCGTTCGTGGAGGTCCGTAAACCGATCCGAGCGTCGACGTACCACCGGTCGGACCGAGCGAATGCTGTTGGGCCAGCACCTGTTGAGGTTCGACGTTACCATCGATACGGCAATGCAACTCGATGTCTGGCACCGATCTCGTCGACGTTTCCTCGTTTGTCGCACTTTCTTCGGATCCGCCGAGTCCCGAGACCGATAGCTGAGGCGAGGCGATGAGAAAGGTCGCCCGATCCTGACGCGTCAGCACCGGCTTTCCTTGGGGGGCCGACACTGCGGCGGCAACCACCACTGGAGGCGGTGGTCCTCTGGTCAGCAGTGCCGTTTCCTCGGTACTGCCGTATTCACCACCGTTACCAACGTCCTCGGATCCGACATTGCCATTCGAGTTCATCATATCCTTGATTCGAGGCTCTCACGGCGAGCACCGATTCTCTCCGTAATGTGTCCCGTCACGTTCCCATTTCCTATAATATAGATACGACACACCAGAAATTAAACTCAGTCGACCGGAGTTCCCGAAATTGCTAGATGCTTTTTCTTCGCATTAAAGACGTAAAATAATTTTTTTTTTTTAAATCAGGCCTCGAACGCTTCGCTTTTATCTGCATGCTTCATGTAAAAAACCAGAACATCGCACAAGTTGTTAAGTCTTTAACATCACCAACAAGGCAGTTTCAAACTCATCAGCGCATTCTATATACATGCACCTATCCAACTCGTTTTTTTTTATATACACGTTTGGTATTAATATTGCAATATTTAATATCTTATTTGGGTTACTGACGACAAGAAAAAAAAATGAACTAAGTAATTTCGGAGTAAGTTAAGAGACTGCAGCCTGTAGACCGGTGGAATGTATATATACGGCAGCTCCCGAGCTATTCGAGCATCCCGGTTTCAATGTTCGACAAGCACCGGACTTAGCTCGCTTATCATATTGTCGTCGATGTTTGACGTTGGTCGAGTCCCGACCACCGGACGCCGGGCGCCGGAGGTTAACGAGAGGTACGACGCTTCCGTGACGAACTTCGAGCTCGCCGTTCCAGTTTCTAACGCACGAAAGTACCACCTCCTCGAGCCTCCCACAACCGGGACTTTGGGCTCGAGGGGAATGACGTGTGATAGCCACAAACTTCACTTTTCAGTATTCGATTATACAGGGCTTACCAAAATAAATAGATCAATTATTTTATCCCTATGAGACACCGGCGTGCCTTTTCGAATTGGAAAATCAATGCAGCTTCTTGGAAAACAGAGGAGAACATTTTTCTGTAAAAATTCCCAAATACAGGTGACAAGCCGCCTCGGATATCTTCGCAACAACTCTTCGACCCGTTTAAGAGTCGCAAATTGCATGCTTAGTACAGCCTGTATTTTAACGCACTTCGAAGTGACTACATGCACTTTAGGCAGTCACAGCAGAAACAGCGAGTAGCCGAGAGCGTAGTATTACACCGTACAAGTGTGTGCTGTACGTTTCCACTTCAGTGAAAAAGAGCTTTCAGCTATTTGACGTGAAAGAGGTGAAGGGGACGCGTAAAAAGCGTGACAATGCAGGCAAGGAAAGACGCGTGAAGAAGAAGAAGAAGAAGAAAAAGAGGAAGAAGAATGACAGAACGAGCGAAAAATAAAAAAGATGAGGAAACACGAGAAGGCAGCTAAAACGTGGAGACATCATTCTTGCATCGCTCAACGACGAATATAAATAACCGCACCGTAAATATACCTATACATGTATCCATATAATATATGTAAATTCTCGTTAGCTCGACAAACACGAAACGCCACGAGTTCGGGTGTACGCGCTCGAGAGCCGGAGCGCGTCTCTAGAGCGCGATAAAATTAGATTTGCGTGATACGCCGTTGAGAAGCGGGTACGTGGAACGAGTCGTGTTGGAAAGGGTTGAATGAGAGAAAGGGATCGTGAGAAAAAAAAAAAGAAAAAAAAATGGTACGCGAAAAATTCTTTCACGCGTTGGCGACACAACTGGATGGAGAAACAACGCTAGTCCTCTTCATTTTTCATCGGATTAATCCGCGCAAGTTGAATTCAAGGAAGGGATCATGGTAGAGGTCCTGTAAAAGCTGCGCCGCGGGTCTCATCCGACCGTGAGCCTCGAGCTATGGATTCCGAGCGAGCGAGCGCCAGTGAATAATTTTCTATTCAAATCTCGTGGAAAGTGCAGTTGTGTGTGTAAGGGCGCGTGAGAGAGGAGCCTCCGTTTTCCTTGTGCATTTTAGGATCGGGTAAAAATAGAGCTGGACAGAAGCTGGAAGATATAAAGAGAGCCCCGGGAAAATCTAAATAATGCAGAGTGCACCCGATGCTTCGCGTCGCAGTTTGGCAAATTACGGACGGAAGTACCTATATATTACCCACTGCGACGGTAGTTGAAAAGAACTTTCTCCTAAAGTTCCAGGAGAGAACTTTAACTTCGCGTAAATGCGGGCGAAATGGAAATGAAGACGAAGAAGTGCAAATAAGAGACAAATATTAAGACTTATATAGGACTCGTTATTCCGTAAAACGGATTCAGCTTTGTGTCTTGCCTCGGGAAATGTAGAGTACTCTTGACCGGGCGCTTCGCGTCGCCGAAAAATAAAAATAAATAACCGGATCTCTCGCAGTCCCAGGCGACAATTTCCTTCGTTACACAGCTTGTCCGTATCCCCCGCAGTAGAAACATCCTGCACGCCTATAACTATCTACGATTCTCCGCAGTTTTGTTTAGAATAATAAAATTTAAAAAAAACGTAACAGTAAGTTAAGTTGTCTGGAGAAACACCCCGGCGAGACGGAGAATGCAATGAGTGCGGTGCAGTGAAATATTGTAGTTGAACCGTTGGGTGTTTTAAAGCGCGGTGCGTTTTATCACCCACCTTTCCGGACACCGCCTCTCCGTCTTCCCTTTAAGCTTCCCCTCGCTTCTCGTCGATCTCCCCTTTGCTTCCTCCTCTACCCTATACATATATACTATTTACGGCGGGATTTAGCCGGACACTACAGTTAAATGCACTTTATGAGCTTACGAGGTGCACACGAGGCACCTATAAAACATCGCGACTGCCTCACTAGAGAAGAGCTGTACCTCCAGCCCGGAGGTGACATCGGAGAGGTCGCGTGGTACTTGAACGTGGAATGGTGGTACGCGAAAGCTCACTGTCTCACTGGGATTGTCGTTTCTCTTTCTTCTGGCTCTTCTCGCACATCGGTCGTGCAGCCTCGGAAACACAGCCATGTGGCACGGAAGCCTCGACGGCATTACAAACTTTCCGGGAGTACAGCCGAGAGCCCCGGGTGCCTCCGGTGCTCTCCCAGGTACACTCTAAACGCTGCACGTAATCGTTTCACGCTCGGCGATATACCGGCCTCCGTCTCAACAACAAAACGGAGGATTTTGAAGCTGCCATGCTGTGCCCAAAGTTCGTGCGGTGTATCCGTTACTACGACGGAGACTCGACGCAACATGAAGACTTGGTTACATTGGCTACAAAGTCTGTGGCATTTTGTCCATTCCCGGATGCTGCTCCGTCTATAACTATGATGAAAGGAAGCCACATTTCAGGCGGGATACTCGGTCAAGATCGTAAAATAAAATCCAATACATTGTCCGTTGCGTGGAGACACATTTTACAAGAACTCGGTTACTTCAGAAGTGTTTAGATATCGATAAATTGCATTCATACAAGATTTTCATCGCATTCACACGATTAACTGTCGTGACTGGTGAATTCGGATCCCTTTTATCCGAATCTTCCTTGATAAGCTCTACTCTGATAGAAGATCTAACCACACTTACGTGGCTTTGTGTAGAGGAAGACTGAAGCTTCTCGTATACAGTCGTTAGGTGTTACTTTGACCTCATCCTTCAATGTTCAATAAATAGTCCTTTCGTAACTTTCATCACCCTCACAGCCTATAAATTGGAGATGTAATATGGGTGTTACTATTATGCTCAGGACGGAATGGCGATGTGAATAGAGCACGTAGATTGGAGGACCAAATGGTGGCTCTTCGTACTGTAATTACTTCATCAACGCAGAACCGGAGAACCGGAAGGATCAGGCGAGGTGAGTGGTCCCTTTGGGCGCAGTCCAGTCTCTCCATCAAGGCTCCTCCGAGCTTGACTAAAACCACTATTATCATACATCTATGTATAGAGACATATAATCCACTGTACACACTCTATACAGTTTGCTCGACAGTTATGACAGAGTTGTTACCAGTCCCCCCTGCTACATTCGAAGCCCTCCTGCGTTACCCCGATAAATCGTTTGTCTATCCTTTCATCTCGATACACACCTAGCCTTCTACCGTACAAAATCCATCAGTATGTTCTGATCGTTCTATATGGAAAACGGAGATAGGAGGAGATGCAGCGCAGGCTAAGGAACAAGCTTACACAGGGATTAACTTGGCTTGCACTCTCTCGAGCGTGGATGCGCTCAACCGAATTACTTTGGCTCTCGATTTGCGCATAGCGTATACGAGACTATCATACGCGATAAAGTACAGTTCATCGTATGGTTGGCGACACGTCGAGATTCTGATGACTTTGCGGTTAAATCGACGTTTCCGTAGATCGAGAATGGACAGCCAATTCAATGTTCGGGAACTGATTAGTAAGCTACCATTACTGTTTGATTAGTAATTAATCGCCACTTTAATTCAACCATTAATAATGACCGAAGAATTGAGCAATTCTTCCTCCACCCTATACGTATATACTATATGTAGATATGTATAGTATACGTACATATATAGGTACATATGTATATGTACGAGCGATTAATTATTCCTTTTAGATTTGTCATAATTTGATTATGTCTCATTGATTGATTGATGAGGAATTCATAAAGTGAGCGTCAAACTTATTAACTATATAACTATTATTCAATTATTTTGAATTTATGAGATTTCGGAAACTCGTGAGTAAATGTACTGTACGATAGTTCACTTAATGTCTATACGAACGAGTTTCCCTCCCCTCAAATCGTAATTCCTTCCGTCCGCGAAAAGCTTGAAGCTCTCGATCTGGCGGTTGAGCGGGTCGGTGCAATGTTAGGGCGTTAAATTTCGCAGTTAATGGTAATAAACGGGAGGTTGGGTCAGGATTTGTTAGTGCGGTAAGCGATACAGTAGCAGTTTATCGTATCGCGCCATTTTCCTATTCTGCATCCTAGTGGCGCTGGTGTATAGTGGTACACTAAAGATTAGCTATGTAGCTGATGCAATATTGAGTGGTATATATTTGGCGATTTAACGCCGTCGCCCATTGGAAAATGAGCGTGGAGGATTTGCCGAAACGCTATTAAGGGCGAGACGGCGACGAGGGGGGCGGTAGAACCACAACCCCGCGGCAGGTTTGTTATCGATTCCGTCAGTCGTGGGTGAGGAAGGGAAAGAGGAGGTTGTAACTGTCTATCGTCAGGAGACCGAAGACAATTCCACTCGACCCTTCGGCTACCACCACTATGAAACCTCGGCCCGATGAGAAATATTTATTAGTTAATACGACTGGTGTGTCCACTGCTATAGAAATACAGAAATACACATAATATATATATATATATAATGAGTGGTTAGTTACGCGCCAGTCATTATTATGTCTCGCGATTTCATATCACTAAGTAGGGCGCCTAACGATACACCATGAGACCATGATTGACCTATATGGAGACTGGATGAATATTTGAGGAATCTCACGAGGGAATTGCGTGAGCAACGAATATCTAAAAGGATAAGTGAAAAGAAAGGTTAGATCATGACAAAGCCCGCGATTCACTATCCCATTATATTCTCTACGGGACTCCGAAACTACCGATAGTACCAAATTTCGACAAATGAAATTTAAGAACTGTAAGTGACGTTGCAGAGAAAATATGTTATCTTTATATTCACCACTATAAGAGTAGTTATTGAGTTTGCTGCACGTATAACGAGGTACGTTCGACGAACAACTCGATAGAACGGGTGCAATGCCTGCCAAAGCAAACGTCTACGTACATGTATATTCCATGCCATGACTGTACAGTGCCGTCCAGTCGAATGTTAACGAACTGTATTTAGATGTATATATACGCACGTAAAGCTGCTGTTACTATACGCGTGCTGTTTCAGACGAATTGCTGCGACGAAGCTATGCTTTCACGAGTTTGATAAATAAACAGTAGAGGCTCTTTCACTTCGGCATCTGCCAAACTGTGCTGGGCTGCACAACCCTGGCATTTCCACTCTAATTTCAAACGAGTTTCTTTCAACATAAACATGTTTATATTATCCCGTTTTTTCATCAATTGTATACAAGTAAAACAAATATTGTTCTTTCCGTCTGAACGGCACGTCGGGTCCTCCGGTTTTTAAAATGTAAACATGGACATTTGTTTTTTTTTATGGAGGTAACGCGAATGACTTCATGCAGAATGGGACAGCTGCACGCAAATTGTTTTTTAAAGAAATATGTACGCAAAAAGTATTTTTTCACTGCACAAAACAAATATTTTCACGTGCCTGATTTCGGCAAAATAAAAATGTTGATTGCATGTAATATTTTCTTTCTCGTTTTGTCCTTGCTTTCTTTCGATGGTTCTGAATACCAACAAGGTTGTAAGAAAAATATAGAGTCATGCTGCAAAAGGAAGAATCCCTCTGATGGCGTGGTATTCATTCGGAAACGGGGTTTTCATGGCTGAAGCGTCGCTGTAAGAGAGAAAGTGGTAGTTCCGCACTCACTCCCAATTGGCTTAATTAACAAATTAGCTAATGCAGACACAAGTAGCGCACCGGACGAACGAGAGAATGAGGAAGCGAACGTGCCTGGGTGGAGAGGGATGAGTTGGTCTGTGCTAATTTGCGGCTGCGGGGTGCTGTTGCTTCGTTTTACAACGATAAAACCAGCACACATCTATGCAGTATATACGTACGTATATAAATGTATCACTAGAGCACAGTACAGGATATAAAGTAGAATGAGGTTCTGCTACATAGTGGACGGGGTTAACGCGCGAGTTCTCTCTGCTAACCGATGGATACGAATGTCCTCTCCGGCTGCGGTGAGCGTTAGAGCCAAACGGAAACGTCGAGTTAACTCGATTATGATCGAGCCGTTTATCAACAGTATGTTACATCTCGAGGGTTGTTCGTTAGCGAACCAGCGAGACGGTATGAACCTGCGGCTATTCTCGAAATTGAAAATAACTGACGAATGTCCGAAACGACGATCATGACTGAATCGATTCCATCGGATGCATGAACGTTTTTTGAATTACTTTTTCTTACCTATCGGTAATAGTGATCACATCGTACAAAAAAAGATTGTACACATTCGTGAACAAATGTTTGTTAAATGTTTCAAGAGACTGTCGGGGTCCTAATGAAATAATTTTGTCTGTAAAAACGGAATAAAACTTGGAAGCGAGTACAACGATGCAATAATGCTGCAATTGAACAGAATTGCAAAGCAACGCGAATTCCACACGACGAGGCTCATCATTCACTTTGCTGCTCTCGTTAAACGTCTTGCGCCGCTAACAGATGCGATCCCCGGATTAGCGTGGAAACACGAACGGAACGGACTGGGAAAAGTCTCGGAACCTCAAATTGGAAAAACAACGAAAGAAAAGAGGAATTCAATATTAAGGTAGCCTGCGAGGAGTGAATGTATATAGCTTCGAATTTATGGCATGCTGCTATAGGTGAGGCTTCAAGGAGGCCTCGTTTCTTTCGTCTTTTCTATCCGTACTCTCCGAAATGGCCAGCTCTAGTCTTATACCCTTCCTTTCCTTATTTATTTATTTATCCAAGAACATTTCTCGTATCTCTCCGTTCGTTATTTATCGCGAGACGGTCACAAGCCACCTCCTCCTTTCCTCGGACGGAAAGAATTACTCGTGAGTAACTTCTCTTGCGCGGGGGCTACGGCGTTTCCGCCTCTGCACGAATGCATTCGGTTCTCTTATTCCCAAAATGTTCCGGGCAAGAACGTTCCGCCTGACATTTATGTATGCAGGTTTGGGGCATACTGGAACCCGGAACCCGGAACCCGGACTTTCATACATTGCACGTGTTCGTTGCTGGAGACGAAACTAATTACTTCGGGGTAATTTCATTTGCAGAGTTACGAGGACAAATTTATAGTATACAGAGTACAGTTTTATATACTTTTAGAAGAACAAAAAACAGTCTCATCATGTTTTGGCGACCCCTGAGTACGCAGCGATAAAGATTTACCAGCTTCTGCCCAAATTTGCCGCTAAAAAGATTATGCCATCGCGAAACGAACGAAAACCTCGTAAAATAATTTATTTCGAGTGTGAATGGGAAAAATAACGTAAAAAATGTTATAAAATATATATTTCGATCTAGAGATTTTCTGATGCGATTTTTGATTTCCGAGGAAAATCATTCTTTTGTTGGAAATCAATTATCCCCCCCCCCCCTGTCCTTAACACATTACCGAAGCATATTTCCTTTTAGCAGATCGTTACCCAGACAATCTTTCTTGAATATATTCTTTCATAGCTGCTGTTTTTAGCACTCTCTAGGGCTGCCTTCCGGCTTTCGACCCACTTTTCACCCTCCAGAAATAATCGAGGATTCATGCACGGTTTACGTTATACGTCTTTGGGCGTTCCACTCGTATCTCACGATAAATGACGTTGCCCCTGTGTCCAATGAGCAATATGCGACGATTAAACGAAAGGATTTGGGTCGTCACCCAGAGGCAACGGTAAACCGAAAATTAAAAAAAAAATTGCACCAAATCTGTTATTCGATTCCAAATACGTATGTGAAGACACGTATGTATCGAATTTCCAGATTACGAGGTCGTCACAGCTGTATGCATGGGGTAGATCTGTATCATCACCAATACCAAAACTTTGCGTCCGTACGCTGTATACCATGACACACGGAGTCTGGTTGCATGCACACGTGCGGGTGTATCGGGTGTTTGTACGAGGATGAAATTTGCAACGTAAATTGGCGTACGATCCATCAATTCAGTTGGGACAACACCTATCCGTATTCGGTTCTCTTTTGTTCGTTCTTCCACGGTGGATTTTTGTAGTTCTTTTTTTTCTCTTTTCTTTTTTTCGTTTACATTTCAACGACATTCTAGTATGAACGATGCTGCAGGCGATACGGAAGTGTGATAAAGGTCTCGTTATTCAAGCGAGGTGCGAAGGCTTTTCTCGTAACACATTTGATCTCTTGCCGTCACGAGCATGAATACAGTGAATGATGACGAGATGAAAAAAATAAGTTTATTTTTTTTACGCGGTTCCCTACATGAAGCGCAAAAGCGTTTTATTGAGTCGTCAATCGTGAATTCTCATCTTTCGGTGAAATATGTGTCTCAGTTGTGCTTCATTGTGTCGTGTAGAACATCTTTTGAAAAATGACGAGAATGCGCTCGAAGAGCCGTGGTAGAAAAGGCAACGTTGGCAAAATTGTTATAGGGGCGTTGACCTACCGGCATAATTTTTTACTGACACTGCACATATCCTTTAAAGTGATTTCGATCCTACTAGTATTTCGTCCTCGAATGAGCGTAAAAAAAGACAAATGGAACCTATCGAATTTGTAGTCATATAATAATTTCCATTTCTTTCTCGTCGTTGTGTTGTATAATGGATTTGGCCACGGGTATTGGATTTTTTAAATAACCGAATGTAGAGCATCTCTCGATGCGTGCCGAATTGATTGATCATCTTGTGGTATTAGGAACGAAAGAAATTGATTTATAGCATCAGAAAGTTGCCCAGTTTAACCCCGATCGTCCGACGTTCGGCTTTCAAACGAGAATCAAAATCCCCTTGATCCTCTCCGAGTACTTCTTATCGGGAAAGTTATCTTAACTGATAATTATTCCGACTCGAAGGATGCCGCTCATTTCGTATGTAAGCGACCGTTAGAATTTGCGCCAGGAAAACTTGTCACCGAAGTGAACTCGGGCGACACAAACTGCATCCGCGCGACATGGTAATTAGTCGATGCATTTCTAATCCAGCGTTAACGATTCTACGTGAACTCCTCCGAACGTTAACACAAACATTTTTGTTACCCTATATCGTGTGAAGGAGAAAGTGATTAGTGTTTTTTTTGCGGTATTTCGCGCAAAAGAAATCCCGGCAGCGCGCGGAATGATTCATTATCATCGGATGGAAGTTTTGATTGGCGAACCGCGTTACCCAGTATGTGACGCACCGAGTTTCTCTTTGAGAGAATCTTGTGCACGGTATGCCGGAAGAACGGGTAAGTGAAAAATTGGAACGTAACGAGATTGCTACGATATAGGCGGGCTACGATGCAACCGCAAGTAGAGTAGAATAAAACAACGAAAACGGAAGGACAGACTTTGTCACAGGCAACGCTGTAGACGTAGAAGCAGTCGGTTAGAAGATGGAAGGAAGGCGTTAAAGTGTGCAGAATCGACGGGCGAACTCGAAGTAATCCGAATCTACATATTCATGATACCGAGAGTTCTTGCTCGTCAATATGCTCATTTTCGAAGAGGGTTGAACATTCGGCATGGTAATCATATCGACATCCTTAAGAATCTTAACATTCTTATTGACATCGCGTGAACCAATACGTTGTCTATTCTATAATAATTGTCGTCGTTCCTGTAGAAAGTATTGAAGTGTCCTTCAATAACGCCAATTTCATTCGTTGCAGCAGCTGAAAGTCGAGTGTCACTTGTACCGACGTCGGGTCAATATGCGCATTGTATTTGCCGTATTGACCGAGCGTCCTGGTCGAGCCAATCTACATTCTCTAGGAAAGATAAATCTTCCCGTGACGGACTTGAGCGATCGCACAAATTACCTCCTTGGCATCGCTGTAAGGTTGACTATCGATTGTCCGAAGAGTATGAAGCATCGGGGCGGGATGAGAGAATTATGGAGAAACAGCACTAGGGATGAGGAAGAGGAAAAGGGGAAGAGGCGTTCAGTGTTCCAGAAATGTCAACATTCACGGGACCACTTTATCGCTTCAGGACATAGAGAGTAGACAGTCCTCCTTCTCACCCTCCTCAAAATCCTCCGCGACGCTAAGGTATCTCGACGTTGAGCACTGGCTACCTAGGGGGACACCTAACAACGTGAAACATAGCCTTGCTGCGTCACTGTGGATAAACCAATCTAGCGTCACACTCTTTTGGCTAATCCAACTTCCACTTGTATCAGGCTTTTGTGTCAATAAAATATGCCACGGTTGCGAGAGAGAAGGAGGGCTACTGCGATCTCGCAGTCTTCCATGAATACAGAACCCTCGTCTAATTATACAAGGAATATTTTACAATGTTTTAATAGGCCCGAGGATTATGATATTCGTACACGAAAAAAAGCCTACGGAAGACTAATAGGCGAAAATAAATTCGTAAAAGGTGGATTTTTCTTTTTTAATTTAGAATATTCATAACGTTGCTGCGGCTTTTCGGCAGAGAGGGCAAGAGAGGGCGGAAACGAATGATATTAATAATGCGCATTTCGTTAGTGTGATGATCACTGAGCTTTAAATTTTATTTCTATTTCCATTAACGTTTCGCGAGACGGTACGATTATCGCAGGATTGTAGATGCGCGGTTGAGGAGAGATAGCGCGAATTGAATACCGCCTCTATAGCGATAGTTTGCCGCACGGAATTTTAATTCGCGGCAAAGCATGTAGTATATTGAATCCTGTATGTTTTCGTGTCGCATTATTGTATGCATTTTACATAGGCATCGTAACACTTGATGTGTGTAAAATGCAATATAATCGCATGTGCGACCCCAGCGGAGTACACGTGCCCTTTGACGTTTCAACACATCGTGCGAACGCCCGACCGCGACTAGACACTCCTCTTACAATGCTATACGTGCCGATGGACACCACGCGCGCGAGCGCGCTCTCGGCGATGGAATTTTTCATCTTATCGAGGTATTCTATGCAAAGCCTTCCGGCAAACATCGGAAATTTTAACCGAATATAGAATTCGTCGAAGCTTCGCTGTAGTTCAATTTCCAATAAGATCGCCTTCACCAGGTATCAAGGCGTTCGATTTGTTTATTTTTAGTTTAGTTTTGAGTATTTTTTTAAGTAAGACCTCGGGAAACCGATGCAGCGTAGAATACAACGAAGAAAATTACATTTTTATCTTTCGTCCACGATGATCTTCAATATTTGGACCTTGCTCACGTTTCTCTGGGGCTTTTTTTTGTCATTGTTTTATTCATCGAGCTAATTTGGTCCGAAATAACATATGTCGCGGTAACGTCTGCGGTGACTTCCCTCAACACTTGACCTGCCTCGCCCAAACCCAAGGGGCTGTGTGTACCCTCCACGCGCGACTCCGCTCACTGGAACCGCACATGTCCTCGTGCTGAACTCATTACTGAATACGCAAGGCCTATCACGTCCACCCTGGCACACGCGCACTTGCCCTCGAGCGTCACCGGTAAAGGATATTTTCGTTAACCGTACGAGTAACTCCGATCCCCGAATGAAAGTTCACATCTCCGCCGAATTTCTTCGTTGAAAAATGCGCTTTTGAAACTTCTTCAACTACTTCAGTTTCGCCATACTATGTAAAAACATTGGAACGATGACTATGAAATTCACAGATAAATCTACAGATTCGTTGGATAAACTACGGGTAAAATTTTATTTAGGATTATACATTCTACATTCCGGTGAGCAGGGTCGAGGAAGGCAACGACTGCTCGGAATACAGGAGGGGATAGGGTATCGTAGACATCGATGTGAAAGTTACCAATGCAACGACTATGCACAATTCCCGCTGGAGCTCTTCCGGGCGGCCGTGGTGGTCTCCTTGGTTCGGTTAGCTTCGATCGTCGCGCAAACGGGTAACGCAAATGCCAACGGGCTCCTGAGTACAGTAAAAGGTTAACTTCAAGCAATGTGCAAAGCCCATGGTTACTAAATAATTAATCTGTATCCGATCGATAGTTATTTAGAACAAATGGATGGATATTTTTCCGTCGAAAAATAATTCTACCTTGCTGTGAATAAAAAAATATCTTCCCAATATCAATAAGATAAAGAATCTCCGAGCAATTTAGCGTTCCGGTAATGAGGGTCGACCTTCGAGTACGTGACTGTGACATTTCGCCAATCATCGGTCTCCTCGGCTTGTCCTGTTCTTACGTTAGGATGGCAAGTTGCTTCTTCGCTAATACTATTACTAGCCGGGGGCGCGGCCTCGGGTTACTACTACTTCGAGAAGGAAATTATACTCTGGTTCTCGGTCTAGCGTCCACGTGCTATTCGCCGGGAAGCTTGAGAGCGCGGAGATATAAAAGTGCTAAAGACTAAAATAAAATGATAGCGATACGCGGTAGTGCACGATTGGAAACGAGATAGTGCACGAGAATGGAAGACTATTAGAGACGATCGAATGAAAAGTAGAATATGGCTGTTCAAAATTGCATTTTTTTTTTAATATTAAAAAAAGTCTCCGTTCATATTTAATTACTGCTGCGATATTTCACCTGTATTGTTGGATATGTATACAGTCGAAAGAAGTTATCAAAGTTATAGGCAAACGCGTATCAGGGCAGTGGATAAAGGGCATGATTAGGGTTCATTACGACTAGCCACAATATATAGTCACGACGGGGAAATTTTTAATAATCAATGTTCGATTTGTGCCGTTGAGGTAAAGCAGCGAACTTAGCTGAATCGTATATGTGTACGATATAAACGCAAGTCAATGTATCGTGTATCCCGCACATGGCTGTATACACACGTGTATGTGTAGCGAAAGAGAAGAATAAAGACACCGGCTTGTGATGACCAAACATAACGAATGTGGCTGGCCGGCATATCGGGATAGCCGTGGGCATAAATGTGTTGTGGAGATATAATTTCTTTTTTTGTTCTAAACATCGGGACGGTAAAGGAAAACAGAATAGTCGAAGCATTGGAAGTTACAAAGAGAGAAGAGTATGAACATGTTTCTATATTTAGTTGGGTGTTCGCGATATATTCGGGTATTCTGCAAAAGCCACAACTCGCGGCAAACTAAAACGACAATCCTGGTCACTATAACTCCGTGAAAAATTTAACTCCTGAGCTTTAATTGACAGCCGTCTCTATATTATTCCCATACTAGCAGGTTTTTGTGGCACGGCCATGGAGTATGGAATTTGGAAACCGGAAATTTAAATTTCCGGAGGTGTACCAGAAATACATAGGGGAGAGCGGGGCAAAATGGCACACCGGGGCAAAACGGGATAATGAGACAAAACGCAGTTCTCCAATAATTTTGAGATGGTGGCGATGGTGTTACGTGGGGCAAATCGGGTTTTACAATCCGGATGTATCATTGGGACAAAATGGGGCATCCAAAAATTATTGGAAAATTGCGTTTTGCCCTCACAGTCCCGTTTTGCCCCGGTCGTCCCTAATTTCCGGTTTGAAAATCTTATTTTAGAAATCGGAAATGACGTATATCTGCTTGAAAAAATGTTCCTATTGCACACGATGATAGTGCACAGCGCCTTTGTGCATCGTATGAACGTGTAAGCCCCACCCAGATGCACAGAATAGAACTAGAATAGTATAATTGTAAGTTACACACACATACTAGCTGTCAAGAGGTATTGCTCTGGAGAAATATGCATTTGCGATTGTGTCCTTAATGCCTCGCGGGTAATGCCAGTCATCCAGCTCATCTTCCCGAGCTATTAGAGTATACTTCCCTTTTTCATAATAACCCATCTCCTCCCCCGCTTCTGCGAACGCATGCCAGATATTACCTTACTCGGGAAAAGCTTGTACGAAGCTTTAAATGAAATATTAACTGCAATTTGCAAGAAGGGTGTCACATCCGTATAAACGGATAAAATTTTGGCTCATCCTTGGGCGCACGTAATAATTTCATCCTGAAAGAAATGGCAAATCAAAAATAATCGTATGAATACGCTTCTCTCGTGCCTGGCGCATTATTATTATTATTATTATTATTATCATTATTATAGTTGTTGTTGTTGTTGTTTTTTTCATCATCATTATCATCATCACCATCATCATCAACAACATCATCGTCATCGTCATCATCATCATCATCATTACCATCACCGTCATTTCGCATTGATAATTCGCACAAACATATTTCGATTCGGACACATTGCCATCCGTGTTCTCGTACATCCGTCGAGGTCGTTTCGCGCATCAGAATCTACATAGGATGACTGCAGCGAATATATCGCGTATATACTGACTACGGTGTACATAGTAGACGCTTTTTTTTATTATGTCCATCGGTCTCCATTACCTCGACGACGGCCACAAAATCTACGACGAAATTTGTTCCCGGACGAAGCTATGAATTCGTAACTTTCTCGTTATCTGACGGCCGTGTTCGCTGTTCTTTGTGTCTTCAATCTCTCTCTCCGATGTCCGATTTCACCATACTCGTTTGAGGCAAGGCAACACTAGAATATTTCCGGATAGCTTGCATTCGCTTCGTGCTAAATTTTGTCACTAGCGTCTGTGGTATTTTGCGTTTTCTGTATCGACTAATTTTCCTCGAATTGAGCGCATTTATTCATCTATAAATCCCCTTATGGCGTCGTTCTATACGTAATTTATTATCGTTATTGGCCAAAACCCAGGTGGCACCATTCGGCGGATCTGTTAGCAGCCAGCCAGATCGCGCCACCTGAGGATATCTGCTTTGCATCAATTGCGTTAAAGCAATCGCACTAAGGAAATAATATGGTTGAATGTCTAGTGCCTGTGATAAGAACATAAGCTTTGGTTGCCCCAAACATATTTCGAATGAGTGAAGCGAATAACGGTTTGACAAACTAATTTTCGACACCTAGCAATGGAAAATTCGTTCGAACACCCGTGAACGCAGGTGTTGGGCATTCGACCAAAATTTTTTCCTAGCGTTGTGGAATCTGGTGACCTTTTTTCTTGTCAATTTTTCTCTGTGCTAAGGTCTCTGTGCTAGTGGGTCGTGTAGCAAAAGGATACTCTTCTTTAGTGTCCTCCCTGTATCAGCATTATCCACCAATATCGAGGGTTGAGATCAGTCTAACCGCCTCGTGGAACGAAAATAGACCCGATGTTACGATTAATTAATCGACGAGTAACGTCAACAGCTGAGGACGGTCTGCCACGGTTTTGTGAAGAATTTCTCCGTATTTCCCAGCCATTAGAGTAATTGGACGCGTGTTCATCGATCGGGAACTCTCCGCGCGGAGTACGATTGTGAAAATAGTAGGCGGTAGGGCGATGTCCGAGCCACTGAAAATGTAGTGTCGTCGCCTTATTAATCTTGTTCAGGGAAGAGCGGGGCAAAACGGTTTCGAGTCTTGTACTTGAAATATGACTTTTTATACCCCGCGGAAAATTGTTACAGATAGTTCGTTTTGCCCCAGCAAAACGAGTAAAAAAAGTGGGTATAATAAAAAGCCCCAATACTTACTTTCGTAGTTTCCAATGTGAAAAAATTGTAGCCCCTAATTGGTTTCAAACCGTAAGGACAGGGCCTCATCACGCAAAGCAACATGTTTTATATTGTCCATCACGGAAATTTCCAATTACAGCAAGTGGCATTCGTTAACGTCAGGTGTTATGTTATATGTTCTCATAACAAGTTACGCCCTACTTCGTCAGTGCGCGGGTTTGGAGCTGTAGTGGCATGTACGAGGGTGGGAAAACGGCAGGCATTGCACGCAGTGCAACAGTAATAACTCAGCACAACACACCGTAGATCTCATTACGCCCGCAAGCTCAAGTGAGTAATTCTGTTTTTTTTTTTTTCGTCGCTTCCTATGTCATCATTGCATACCTCGAGGCAATTGACGTACTTATCGCGTGTACCGGGATGTCGCAGTTGCGCGTTAACTTCAGTCGCAATTTTTTTCGTCTCACTGTGATGCGGTTATTTTATTAAATTTTCCCCACAATCCCAGAGGATTCTCATTACTCGCGGCGAGAATAAAAAATTACGTAAGCTTCCAAGAGAAGTTGACATGATTCTCCTTCGGAGCGAGTGATGGAAATGTCACAACGTGCAGAAAGACCGGGAGGAGATGGTAGAACGTATAGGGAGAACCAATCGATTGAAGTAATCGTCTCTGGCAAACGTTGCACGGTAGGGTAGACCGGGGAAAAATGGAATAGCTGTATCAATTTAAAAAATGTGATGATTCTTGTCCCGATAGTTAGATTTGGAGATAGCTCATGTTGCCCCGGACCGCGATGTTTCTCGGGTGCTCGGAACAGTTTTTACCAATGTCATTTCATCGTCACTGAACAATCGAATCAATTTTGTTTCGTACCTACTCCGTTTTGTCCCTGTCTCCCCTGCATCGAATTTCGAGCCTGCACACTATCTAACTTGCTTGTTTACTTATACTGTATAAACATGGAGGTAGAGTTTCGATACGAACGGTAGGATCTTCGACTCGACTTCGGCACATGATCGCCGGAATAATTATTCTGGTCCGCACATAGCACAAGCCTTCGTAGTGCGGGCTTTACGTGCATCATCACTCTCCATGTACATCTATGTGTCCTGACTGTTTCCAACATTGTAATAATGACGAGAAGAGAAGGACGAACATAATTACAGAGATAAACGATACCAGGGAGCAGTCACACCCAAGACGGTAGAGCTGATGTATAATACAATGGACTCGCACTAACTCTTGACAAAGGTAAATACGTAATAATTGGGAATGCTACACATTATTCCCTCCGACTTGAGTTTACCCTGAGCTACGATAAACCGAACGAGATACTAAAATCAACGATGCGTATTCGTTTTCTGTTAATTGCTATGCAATAACAATATCTCCTACTGAATATAAATTCCAATTATTCGCGATAAATCCTTTTAACGGTTCAATGAGTTTTATTCTCAGCCCGAAATTCCAACGCATCGGAAAAGCACGTTGTCCATTCCCAAAATGAAATTATATCCTACGGTGTATCAATAAAAAAAAAAAAAATCCGATGGTACAACAAGAAAATCGTGCATTGAGCTAGCGTAGTTAATTCCATAGTTCGCCGATGCATTTCACCTCTGTATTTCAAATCAACGGCTTTAACTCTTTTATTTTCGCGCACTTCCAGCGCGAGCTTTGATCCGCGCCGTTTATTTAGCTCGTATGCCAAACGTTTGCCAGCTCGCTGCTCGGAGTTACCCCAGTGGTTAAACACACAGGCAGGGGAGAGCGGGGCGAAGCGAAACTCTGGGGCAAAACAGACCAGTGTACCTACTTCATTCGGAATCAGAGTTTATTCTTCATGTCCCGGGAAAAATATATAAAAAATCCGCCGTTTTGTGGCGGGTTTCTGTTTTGCCGCGTTCTCCCCTTAAGATCGCGGACAATCGAGTCTCAAAATTGACGTTCTCAATCTTTTTAAATATATATTTTTGAACTAGTCCAATTTGCCCCAGTCTCGCCTGTAGACTCTTATGCCCAGTGTATTTGGCTGTCGATGAATTTCCATCGTCATCAATGGTCGATTAAGCTATTGTGCCAAAAGGCCATTCACCGCGACCGATATTCCCCGTACCATTCTTGGCTTTGTGTCTGTAACTTTTTCTCCAAGAAAGTCAAAGGTTTTTCGCTGCGTCGGTCTGTTATAGCTTTCACTTTGATTTACCGCAGTCAAAGCAACGTCGAACTACATAAAGACTCACTTGACACGCACTTGGCGCTGCAATGCTTGCTCATAGCTCATTGATTTGTCGCTCTTTCACTGCTACCGGAGTTTCCTACTTACCCGATCACATAGCTTGCGGCAAAATGTGATGATATGATCCATGCCCCGTGTATAATGCCCTCTGGCACCAGCTGGTGAGCCCCAGTCTACCAGAGCAATGAATCAATCACCGATTCGTCAGCTAGAATTGCGTGCACGCAACGATGTGCATCGCTCATTATCGTAATGCTTGTCATACTATACCGATGCTGCCAAAGCATCCTCGTTACCCATATTTATTACACTCTCCGTTAAACGTGCTAATTTTAACATTACACGACATTCGTAATTCAACGTATTCTATTCAGCATTGCTGAAGTGGCAAATTCTATTAGTTATACACCGTAATTAAGGGACCCACAATACGGTTATTGTGTGCAATTTGCCTTTTGTCCATAGAACAAGCCTTTCATTCGTTTTCAAATACATGTACCATTTTTTTTTGTTCGGACAATCGAAGGAAACTACCCTATGAGGTATGTCCGTCAATTTTGTCAAATTTTCTCATCGTCCTGTTATTTGGGAACGTTTCTTTATGATTGTTTTGGGTGTGGCCGGGAGAAAAAAACTGCTGAGAGATCATAGGGCAGCTTCCGGCCCCTGAGAGATTATACAACCACCGCTCGGACGGTCAGGAATTCCCAACCGGATGCTCTTAACCCGCGCTCATACTCATTAGTCTATGCTCCTTGCTTTATTCACACAACCCGTGCCCTATGCAGCATGTATATATGCGGTTTAAGACAGCACGTGGAAGAGGCGACACGGGCTTTCGACTACAACCGGCGCTTGAATTGGTTAGGCAACATATACATGTATCTTTATAGAGACGAGTTTTCGAGTGTGATGCTTATATAAGGAAAATTGTGTGTCTACGTATATACGTAGATACACAATTACGCTGTACTCGCCTCTCAGGCTGTTAACGCGAACACGCCCCGTGTGTTTCTACTCTCGCTAAAGGTGAAAGCTCGCTGTTCAAAGAGGAACGAGTCCTATACTATGCAACACTCTTCTCGTGCGAGAGAATGAGAACACGATGAAGAAAAAAAGGTAACCATATATCTTGGCTACTTGACACACGCGGTTTGTCAACTGACGCAGGTCTTTGTTTCCCAGGTGACCTTCTACACGGACGACTCTTGGTGCAAAAGCTGTTAATGTGACGATGATTCATTTTTCTTGGACTCTATAATTGGATGGTAGTAGTAATGAGGTACTTCGGTCGCGATGACTTTTTTTAATTCGGTGATCACCAATGTCCGACTATCGGTTAAAAATATGTCTTTCCGTTTTTACACAAGAAGGTAAAATTTCGTTTTACAACACGAAGGTAAAATTTCTATTGGGAATCCGAGAGCAACGAATAACCGTGAGCGAACAGGGGCACGATTTTTATGTTTCCGAAGCCATAAAAAAACGGTTGTGAAATACGCTTCGAGCGAACGATATCGACGTTCGGTAGAATTCAGCGTTTCCGTTAGAATTCCCTGTTTCCCTTGTACGTGATATTCTTGTTTGGTGCCTGTGGCGGGGGCTCTCGGTCGTACGACGGTTCGGTACTTCGGTCCTTATTCCGCCACCTTCGGGGACCAGATGCCAGGTTCTTGGGATATATTTCAGGTCTCCCTTTGACATTTCCGATAGTCCGGAGAGGTGCAGCATCTCCTGGATCTAAGGTTTTAATGATGTGCTATATAGGAGGAGATGTTTCGCCTTGAATTTTCAAGCATTTACCTGGGATAAAGCGAGGTATAAAAACCATTAAAAAATACCACGTTACGCTGGTTCTTTTGGCGATACGATATTTAAGTGAAAGACCAAAAAATAAAAAAAAACGAGAAAAAATTATATGACGTCAATAGTTGGTAGATGAAAATTATGGGCGCGAACGGAAAAGCTACGTTATATCGTCGACCCTTATCACATTTCCGACAGAGTGAGCAATC
This sequence comes from Amblyteles armatorius, assembly GCA_933228735.2. Taxonomy (NCBI): domain Eukaryota; kingdom Metazoa; phylum Arthropoda; class Insecta; order Hymenoptera; family Ichneumonidae; genus Amblyteles; species Amblyteles armatorius. Next base: position 20,540,777 of record OW121689.1, on the reverse strand, counting down.
TTTCGACGCCTCATATTGCGAGAAACTTGAAGTTGAAGGGTGTTGCAGATCGAAGAGCAACCGGTGAATTTGGTCGATAGACAGACACACAGAAATCGAGGAAACGCGCTTAATGTTTTTGATAAGTTAGATAACGCAGTGACACCGTAACTATACAATCTTCCGTGACTGTGAAACGTTAGCCGGATATTGCTTCCCTTTTCGTATTTCTGTCAGTGGCAGATATATTTCCGACGCGTACCAGTATGTATATACAGTTTATGCCATGTTTGACGCACAGAGACGTTTCGTACTCGAAGCTTTAACAAGTTGGAAGAGCAAGAGATGACGAGGAACGGAGAGCATATTGCATGTAGGATCCACACTATACACACGTAACTTTTTCTCCGACATTGAGTAACGAGCGAGCAGCTTTTCTCATTAAGATTGTAATATGTGTGCTGCCGAAGTACATGAGCACAGAAAATGGACAGCTGACACAATTTTTTTTACAATCAAGCGAAGAGGAATTTATAACATTTTCACAACCGTTTTTAGAACGAAATGTGAACAGAAAAATTATTTCAAAGGAATTTTTGACGAGGACTTTTTGATTTATGTAGCATTACGAACCTACGCGCGAACAACTTGCTCCCGTTAATGAGGGACCGCGCCGCTTTTCCAAGATCAAGTTTTACGAGTGTACTGGTATTTAAGAGTAATCACGTTGGGGTAAGGATCGCAAACAAGGTCAAAAAATCTTTTTTTCTCGCGGCATAACAGAATGTCACGTTCGAGAGGGTCATAAGGTACCTTGGATTTCTTTTTCTACATTTTTGAAATTGCGTAATACAAGAGAAATTGCTACGTGTAACCCCACATTTTAACGATAATTTATAATGAATAATCAAAAACTTATGAGGCATTACTTTACGCTATTCGTGATTTATTTAAACGTCTGAAACTTTCGTTGAATACGAAGTAATTGCGTTGGTTAAAAATTTTTTGTTTGTACGTTACCTTGTGTTTCATGTTCGACATTCTGAGACGTGAGGATGAAGCTTTGCCGGCTATTGCCAACGGCTTGTATTATTCTTAAATATGTTGACCGAGTCATAGATCATAAGATCGCGGGATGCGGAGAAGGCTTGGTTTTAAAAATACATTCGGCATTGTTTGGCCCCAAGCCAAAGATTCTATTCCCAAAAGATCTATTAATGGCTCGAACTTGAGCCCCTCATCGAATATTCTCAATAGTCTCATCAATCGTCTTCGCCATTTTTATCGTGCAATTAAATTCGTACGTTTCGTGAATCCTATCCGGGCTTGACGATATTTTTACGTTGTCTCGGGCACATTTACAAAAGAAAGCTCGTTCGATGGTTCGAGGTCATCGAAAGTTCGGACTCTCCAATGCATTGAATTCACGGGACAAAGGATTTAAAAAATCGATAGCCTGAAAGTACTCGCACTTCGTTTATCAGGAAAAATATATGATCGATGAGACAATTCAAAGAAAAAACGAAAAATAAAAAATAAACCGACATTTCGACGCAGCCTATAGTCTCGGTGTTTATTCGGACCGAGGCGAAGCGTATATTCATAGTTCACACTTGACCGACTTGTGCTTATCTTTCCCTATTGATGTGGAGTTGGTTAAGGGCGACGATTCTGGGAATCCAACGATGGAATTTCCCGAATTGGAAGTCACTCGTGCGGAAACCACTATCGAAAGGTCCTACCGTAGATCGTGCACGGAGAAGGTCAGTTATGTCCCTGGCAGTTTCGCCATCGAGTACGCCACAGCCACCCTTGGATGGATGGTCTCGCGTACTATCGCCACGCCGACTCGATCTAATAATTGGCAATCGACATGTAGCCTTCCCCCTTGTGTCACGCTCTCGTTCGAGGATACGAGTATACGCCGTTGTTATCCCGTAAGAGAATGAAAAAATATCTCTACTCCTACAGCGTATTCCGTTTGGTAACATTATTTTCTTATATGACAAAAGTATCCTGTTAACGGAAATTTTTGCTCGAAATATGTTAGCATTTAGTAACGCCTCTGTACATATTACACTGGGAGATAACAAAAGTCGTGAACTATTTATAAAGAAAATTTGAGAAATAAAATTCCTGGTTCTCGAACGAAATTTCACATTCGAATCGAATTTCTTTTTGTGGCTCCGATGGTGAAGATAGACTGTGTATTTGGATGCCCATTACAGACAATGAAGGGGATATTATAAAATGCCTGACGCTTTTATCTGATGGTAAAAAGAAAGAATCTCTAGTCTCCGTATCGTCGCACAAGAGCTGCCGAGTTGCCATCGAGACGTCCACTTTATAGGTGCGAAAAAGCTCATTACCTGTGGTAACTATAAATAGCATAGGCTCGGGGTTTGCAACCCTCGCAAGCGAATATACCTATACCGGCCAAGCGGGTAACCACGCCAGCGCGAGCTGGTTCGTTAATCGACCTGTCCTGCTGTGTATCGGGATTCGATGCATATATATATATATAGATATATATATATATATGCACACGATACAGGTCCCTCTCCATCAGACCTACGTCTCTATTGTGACGAATGCAAATCCATCGCTTTTTCCTTTTTTTTTTGTCTCGCAATGATATATTGACCGATGAGCTCTCACACTGACTTCTCACTGCAGACGAACGATCGGGCGCGTCAATGTCACAGATTTATCTTTCGAATTCGTTGACGCCAAAAATAGCTCTTCTCATCTAACGTGAGCAATGAACAATTTTCAGATAACCGAGTATTCGTTTTCAGACCCTTATCTCGATCGGCCGAAATATTCAGTGGAAAGTAATTCATCGCTGATCCGGAGGTTTTTTTTATTGTCGAGGATTTTTTCGAGGAATTAATTATTTCGATAACTAAAGCTTCGTGAATGAATGCTTGCAACTGTTCGACTGGCTCTCGTATATTCACTTTGTCATGAAGCAGTAAAATAATGATTTAAAACGAAACGAGATAAAAAATGTTTAATCAAAGAAAGGCTTCGGAGTTCTCGTTAAAGGTGCGAGAATGGGGTGGCGAAGGATATCAGTTTGAGGCGGTGTCGGAAGCGAGAGAAAGAGGCTCGTCTCTTGAAGGAGGCACGTCTATGCAAAGTTTTAAATGGTTTTCTGAATCAGGTTTTCATCCGTCGCCGTATTGCCCAAAGGCGCTTCGTTCCCTGGTACATCAGAATAATACATCGAGTTCTATATATTCGGTACTTTAAACATTTATAAAACAAAAACTTTGTAACAAGCCTATGATAAATTTAAAATGCAAATTTATTCTTTTCGTGTTAGTTTCATCCCTGCGATAAACGGGCCTGCCATAAGTTTTCGACGGGAAAAAGAAGTTTTGAAGACTAACTCACCAATCTATCTTTTATCTCTTCATCTATCGCCAATCGCGTTTCCGCTAGTTCCGTTGGATAATCTTATTATTCTAACTACCCTTCCAGATTGCGTTTTGCAGCTCTACTTCGCACGACTAATAAAGCTGGAATTCATAATGAGCTTACAATCTTAAGGTTTTTGTTTCTAAAGAACGTTTTCTTTATCGGTACTCTTGAAAACCCAAATTCCCATGGTTCAGTTAATTCCGAAACTTCCACATCCGTATTTTAACTTTATATGCACAGCTCAAGTTGGTGAACTAATGCGAAATAGCGAGAGGCCATTAGAGTTTCTGCACGTGAAGCCCGCGTCGAAATAAATCATTGTGATATATATACTTAGTTCACCGCTGGTACTTCTGGGGGCGATTTTGAAATTACCGTATGTTAACTTTGTACTTCTGTGCGCACGTGTGACAAACGTTAAACGTGTTATAAAACGGTACAACTTGAGTATACTTGCGCATGTCAGATTTGAGCTCGAAAAATTATTGTTTAAACATTTTTTTTTCTTCAATTTCTTCTTTGTTTATATTTCTGCAAATAGTGGGTGCAACTCAGCGAGAACATATTTCAAAATATAATCCTGGTCTCTGCTGATGCGAGACGTATTTTATTGGTTTGGCGGACTGCCATGCGTTAACGGCACATAATTGCACGACTACTCGATTTATTGTATCAACACTGTTATTCGATTTACAGGAAGACGATTATCGACGTTTCGTGGACAAAAATAAAGTCGTGCAGTTAATCAACAGGGGACGGCCGCGAGTGAGAGACGAATTGAGTCATTGGCGGTGAGTTGATTCTAGTACGATTGTTAAAAGTTTCCAGCTGGAGCAGTTTCCTCAATAAATCACGCTCTCAGGAACATCTGCTCCTCCGCGGTTAAAAATTCGCTCGTTCTTCTGAAACTTCTGCTCGTTCGAGAATATTACTTCCCGATTCAAATGGCGATTTTTCGTTGCCGATTGAACATCGAATCTTTCTTACGACAGCCACTCAGATCCGATGGAGAATCCATTTTTTCTGCGGCATTTGTCAGAAATCGAGATGTTCTTCCGGTTGCATTCACCAGAACATGATATCTGCTTTCTGTAGCCCGAGTTCGAGCTGAGACATTGTTCGCAATAAACGGGGAAGCAGATTTACGATATTTGTCGTAAAGAATCATGCCTGGAAATTGTTATGCATCGAGCATTATTTTTTAGTAGCAAAAACATTTTTTCTTGACGCATAATAATCATTGGGTAATGCGTAGTAGAATTCCGGATGAAAAATGAGATTTTCAAACCGGAAGTGACGTATGTCCGGTACGACATCACTTACGGTCGAGAATGGAGTTTTATAAAGAGGAAGTGACGTTACAGAGAATCCTTTAATTTTTCTCTGGAATTTATTTCGAATGCAGTCAGTGCCAGAAACGTGTCAACTAAAGAACACAGGAAAATTGGTGAAAGAACGTGCCGGATCATCTCAAATTGTATTTGGAGTAGACCCGGAATACGATCAACTTCTTTGCGCAGTAACAAATTGATGTTAAAATAAATATTATGTCGACGTGTTTCACTCTCGAGTGGCGATTCCGTTTGTAAAAAAAACTTTAGCTACTCATTTTTTTTCCCGATAAAATATGCACCCACGTTCGACGTTGTAGGACGTTGCGAATAATGCACGCAGCCTGTGTTCGTACCCCTCACATATTTTTTCCATCCGTCCTTTTGTTTAGGGCTCGCAAAGGCGAGGCTGTAATTCAGCGAGAAGCACATTTCTCATTGTCACTCGAAGTAGGAACGAATTTTTTTTTTCGTTCGGCAGGTCTACCGATCTTGACCTACAATATAACTCGTAGGGGAAGAACCGCTGATCGAAGTGTCCATTACGAAAGAGTCCGAAGAGGGGCGTTCGTGTCTGACCGATACTCTTCCGCCGCGCTATCCACTTCAACTCCCTATCTCCCACTTTCTCTCTCTTTCTCCCCGACTACTCCCCTCTACATATATCCCTCTTTTACTCTATGACGACAATGCGCCCTCGAGTTTGACGCTTCTCTAGTTCCTGTTGGCCCTTGTCCGTTTCCATCACACTTTCATTCAAGAGTATTTGCACAATCTTTGGAGCGTCCCTCTGACAAACTCAATTTTATTTTTTCGGCGGTCTCCGCTCTTTTCGATCGGAAAAAAAAATAAAGTTCTAGTAAACAACAGGGGGGCGATTGAACGGGGATCCTCCTTTCCATTATCCATCCAATCGATTCGTTAAGAGCCTTCGAAAAGAATTTTTTTAAATTACATTCCTTCAATTCTCTCAATTATTTAATTAAAAAATTCCCACCGACTATACGCGCACTTTTTTTTATCGACAAAGTTTCTCGAACTCACTTTCATACCCTCCCTTCAATTTGCTCTCTCCTCTATAATCCACCCAAGCTCGAAGTACACAGTGCGGTTACATTTTTTTTGTTTTTCTTAATTTTTTCAAACAAAACTTCTCGTTCTCGAGCGATGGCACGCGCTCGTACAGCCGCAGGATGTACCCAACTTTGTTTCCTTGGCTATAGGCGAGACGATTAAAATCTCGCTAAATTATACAGCCGGTAAGCATCGACAGAGCAACAGTAACGTTGCTGCGCGAGAGGTTCATTAGCTTCGTTCGCTATTGCGTGCGCGTGGTATTTTCCTTTTGCGCCATGCAAGAAAGAAACTCGAGTTTCATACCTGCACGATCGTCTCTCATAAATTTCGAGTTTAATGCAGCATTGAATTTCCGTCGCGATCACAATAATGAATGCTGATCTAATATACACGATGGAAATGGTTTGGACATTCAACAAAAATTGTCCACAATTTGTTAACAAAATTGTTCAAGAGTAGCATTCACAATTGTTTATTTTGAATGTTGATAATTGTGAAGTGAAAGTAAGATAATTGAACGTGTTTTTTTAATTTTATTTCAACGTTCAATTAGGATGAGTTGTTTTTCTAACCGGCATCAGACTAGTATAGCAAACTCTACGGATTCTCTACTCAGTGTCGTGCAAAAAAACACCGGGTGCACGTCGAGCTCATGCTGTAAGCATCGTGCAAGCGACCGAGTCGGCGCATTGAAAACTATTAACAATGGAAGATCCAGACGTTCGATCGAACGTGGTCGGTGGTTGCGGTTCTACGCCCAAATCAATGAGAGAAGTAAAAGATATATATAGGAGGTGGATGTGTGTATAAATATATATATATAGAAGAAGGGAAAAGGAAAGAGCGAGAGAGCGAGAGTCAACGTGGATGCGATTTTCTTTCAATCATCATCACCCACGAAGAACGATCGATGAAAGAGCTTCGAGACAAAGCATCGGCGAGCGGCCAACGTTAGCGCATTTCCACATACGTGTTGCAGAGAGACGGATAGGCTGGATTCTCGCGTGCGCGCGTGTTTCCATGCCGGGAGGCGACGGGACTTGGTACATATCTGTACCTACGTGTATATATAGTATAGCGTATATAACCCAATGCTTTCGTTCTAAATTCACCATTGAACAGGCTGGAGAGGCCTAGCAGCAGGCCGATTCATTAAACATGCTCATCCGCGCGAAGCTTCGCCTTATTAGCGAGGAGAACATTCGATATTCTTCTGAATGCTTCGCAGGTGAGACGTGATATAGAGATGATGAAAAAGGGGAGAAAACAAAAAAAAAGAATGAATGAAAATAGAATTTGCCCCGACGGTCGTGTGAAAGGTTACCGAGAGTTCAATTGACAAGTATTGGCTGTAACTCGATCTATCTATCTATCTATAATTGAATTCAATTTGGTTGAGGTATCTACTGTGGGTTGATACTTGACGTTTATAAGGAGAGATCTGAACCCAGAGTTGGACGGATTCGGCTTTCTCGTGGTCCGCAGGACTCCTGATTTGGATTAATTTGTAATTTTCGCGTTGCTATCGTGTATAGGAGTGTACTTCCGCGGAAATAATTTTGTTTAATCTTCTATTAATCCTCAAATGAAGTAATTTTACCGCAAATCGTAAATGAAAAGGAAATGCACGAGCGCGTTTCAATCCGTAATCCCGCGTAATGAAAAATAATGTTGAGCTTGCCGATGAGAAATCTCTAATCAAAGTTCGAAAGTGCACCGGCAGGAGGTACGATTATCGCCGCGATATTAAAGTGAATCCAGATGTAAATTTAATCCAACCCACACACTCACTCGTTGCTACGAGGAACACAGTGTGCCGCGAAAAGTTTCGGCAAATCATTTGCCTCGCGATACGAATTAATTCGGAGTTTGTCAGCGAGAGATTTGCCGAGCTCTGTCGACGAACCGCGGGCGGCTCTTCTCGTTTACGATGGCGAGACAATAATTCTGTGTTTATCAGCAAACCAACGAGAGAGAACCGGACGGAGAACCCACAGGGATTGCGAAGCATGGCACATTTTCGAAGTGCACCGACACGACGAGGGAGCTTTACGCTGCAAAATATCTCACACTGAGCAATATGTACGGTTGAATAAACGTAAAAAAAAAAAACAAAAAAGAAAAACATTTAAATGCTACGAAAGAGTTCCAAGAATAGAACGTCTGTCAGTGATTTCGGTTATTGCCAAGCCAAATCGAGCTAGACGTTAACTCAATATGAAACGTCATTATCATAATCATAAATCATAAAAATTAAATTTACAAAGAACTGTTGAAAAAAAAGTTCGAAAATAGTCATCACCTACCCTCTTTTTTTTCTTTCTCTTCCTTCTCCTCGTTGCTAATGGAAATTTCGTAACATCTCGTTCGCGGCTTATTACTTAAGAATCTCGCGTGACGCTTGTCTCCCGTTGACATTTGCCGGTCCGACAGAACGAGGACCGTAACTACTGGCACTGCCGTCACCACTACTATCGCCGATACCACGTGTGCGAGCCTGATCGCATTTTCGTTCGTAAAAGCCGGTGCTTGCCTAGCGTCACGAAACTTTTAATTTCACTACCATTCCGCGAGAATAACGTGCAATTCTACGTCGTTCTCCAACTGCAAAAAAGTCCAACGACGCAAAGAAAAAAGAACTCAATTTTCTTTCTAATCGTATAATAAATGGAGAAAAATTTAATATTTGCCAGGCAAAATTGGCAAATGTTCGTGCAGGCCGAGACTCACCTCTCAGCGGTTCTGCTTCGAATTCCCTCGTGCATCATCCACGACGATTTGCATCGTTGATAAATCACAAACAATTATCCTCGTGGCTGTCGGTACCCGGACGCACTGGAGACGCGCATCGCGTGACTCTGCTATCCAAAATTCTCCTCGCCTATGTGTGTCTTCGACGTCCTTTAATTCTAATAATCCCAACTCCACTCGTCAAATTTTTTTTTTATCTTTGTACTTTCTCAACTTTGTTTAACACACCGGAGTAAAAAAAATGCGCGCACCACACACACACACACACACACACGCGCACACACCTCAAGTTTGCCTTCGTCCTCTCTTAGTCTTCACTCTTCATTTTACACACGTGTATATACATATATTTATATTTTATTTTTGTATTTCCTTATTAAATGTGACTACCTTGAAGTGAGGACGAGCGCGTCGAGAACGGCGGCGCGTTCGCAATTCAACCCGCGCCCGCACGACACACTGAGGGTAGTAGTAGGCAGCCGCGAGAAACGTGGTTGCCCTCGCGACGCAATCGCCGTGCTTCGGCATCGTTCGACCACCTTCGGCTTCCTCCTCGTCAAGGTGTGTTCTACAACTATATGACCTATACTCTTCAAACTATCTGTCTATCTATATATATATTTCTATGTATATATATATACACCGTATATACTATACACAAACGTGTGTACTATTATCTATACGTATACGTCATAACGCCTCCACGGCGGCAGTTCGGACTAAAGTTCTCTCCTCTGTAATCGGCGCTCTCGCTCGCACTCGCCATTCGTTCATCCTCACGCTATCTCGCTTCAACCGTTCACCCTCACTGGCACTCTCATTTCTCTAACGGCCACTGCCGCATCTACTTTCCCTCGTGTTCCATAGCTCTATCTATCCGTCTATCTATCGTACGTCCATACGCAGACATACGGAGGATACCGACATGCCTGTATGGACACCGGCATATCGCTTCTATACGGTTTAAAGTAGACACATATGGGTGTGGATATATGTATATACACACATACGTACATATCTGTTGTACAGTAGACGGTGAAACACCCATCGGCGCGACGCCGCCGCGCCACGTCGTCGTCATGACGACGTAAACTCAAAAATATACCCGGCCCGCCGCCGACGTACCGCCGGCGCAGACGACGTCGCTGCGCGGAATAGATTATCGCAGGCATGCCGCACTTTAAAGCTTTAAAGCTTCGGGCATATACTGCACGGATAGTCAGGGAGAAGAGGGACACGGGGGCGATGCGTTCGCTTCGAGGCCTATGCACTTTGCTGCACGTCATCTACCCCTCGTGTATGTGTGTACTCGTGTTTCGCGATGTATCACTGCTATAGCCAACGCCACTGCAGCGGCACGAGACCGAGATCGTACATTGCCCTGGCTTCGGACTCCGATCGCTTTCAGAAGGGAGACCCAACGCGGGAGAACTGTAAACGCTGTTTTTTTTTTTTTTTTTTTGCTACTTAACGGGCTATTTAAAAACCGGGAGGTGATATCGAAGCTGTAGGTTTGTATTTAATGATCGATGGATTGTTGAAACCTTCGACAGCCCGAAAATACTTTTCTCGTCTGAGTGATGAAGCGGAAAGCAGAAACTGTACACGCGAAGCCGTTCCAGGCCTGCATTTTCCTCGTTTCTGCACTCTCTGGTTTACCAGCGACCGACTGTCAAAGGGTCGATGAACCTGGGTGTGCATACTCCCCCTTCGTTTCGTCTCCGTCCCTCTCCACCTGCGCACTGTTTTTCCCCTTCCGCTCACCAGTTCCAACCCACCCGTTTCGTCCAACCGTTCCGACTCTTCGTTTCACCCCTATTCTAGTTCCTTACTTGGCACCACTTGCGATTCACGATCGATTCCAAAATTGCTCCAACTACGAAAAAATTTTCCAGTCCGCCATTGAATAGACGTTGCGCTCGTTGTGCTCATGGCGTCCGGCTCCGGACGCTCGTGACCGGTACACATTTGTACAACGCACATGCCGCGCCGAAGAAACCCTTCTCGAATTCATCGCTGTACACACACGTCCATTGCACCGACACGAGTACGCGAATTTCACCGGGCTGATTCAGCATTAAATATTCAACGTATTGAATAACTTCGCGAATTCAGTCAGCAGAATAGCAGCGGTGGGTTACCCCTGGTGCTCGGTTCATGCTGTAGTGCGCTGCCGGGCGAACATCGATTTGCTCGCGTATAAAGAAAATCATTGCTCGCCTGTAGGCGACAGGGAGAAAAAAAAATCTCTGCAACTCCAACATTTACATCGATAACAGACGAAACGTTCGAAATTATTTTATAAAGGAAACAACACCGGGACAAACGATTTTCGGGTCCAATTAAAAAGTCTTCCAGCGATGAACGACGGGTCGGACGGCCCTCACCGTTCGTGTTCGAAGCAAATGGAAAACAGAATAACTTGGCGTAAAACCGCGATAATATAATGCGGTGGGTCGATCGAACGTTCGAAGAGAACGACCTCGCGGTGAATCGAGCAGCGATGAGAAAATGAAAATCCTTTTTGCTTACAGTTTTCTGGCACTTTGTCAAAGAGAGAAGACGAGAGGAACGGTCATTACAATGTCAGGTATAACTACACGCGGTGTATTTACGGCCGGTACGAAGGAATCGGGCGTTGCGCTTCGCGTGCTCGGTCCTCGTACACGGAGCTCACATACTGTATATGTATATCCGGGTCATTCCACCAAAAATCAAAGAGTCTCGACTCTCCGCTACCAGGCCAACTATACCCGACACTTTTTTCATCGGATTCCATTTCTCCGACGGACCATTCATGTCACACTCTACCTCAAACGTTTTACGTTCATTCTCTCTTTTACCAATGAATTTTCATATATACGTCTCGAGCGAGGTCCGCGTCTGCGTGGCAGACATTATTTTTCACCTCCTAACGACAAATAAAAACGTTGAATTCCAACACGAATGGATAGCGAACTTTCGCTGCGTGGTTGAAAAATAATACCGGCGAGCTGACGACGAAATGAATGTACGAATAAACTCGACGTTCATTTTCGAACTCGGATTCACGAGGGATGAAAAAGTTATGCTGCATATATACATGTATACGAACACTTTTTCCCCATGGTAAAAATTTGATACTACCTGTGTAAAACTGTTGGGACAAAAAGTGTCTACATCCTTTAGAATGTAAATGAACTCGAACGGAGTGGCGAATAACTGATGAAACAGCGAATCGCGATAGTCTTAATTGGATGCCAGGTCGCAACTCATTGTAGGAAAAAAAAACACGACCAAGCGCAGTTAGATAATGAAAATCGTAGATTCGTTTCGGCGGCGTTACAACTCTTGGCGAGAGAGGCACGTCCGAAATCAATTGACCCGGTAGTAGGGGGAGGTCTGGGTCGGGCGAGGGTTCGCGTGAAAGAGAAGAGATAAGAGTCGTTTCGTTTCGAATCCGGTGGTGGTTGAAGTGGCAGCGAACGACTTCGGTGCGCACCAAGCCAATAGAAAAGTAGTGCCAAGCTTTGTAAAAGCGAATCCGAGCGAAACGGAGTGAGTTTAATCCAAGTCCCATTTTACTCGTATTCCCGTCGAGACGAAGACAGGAAAGCAAAGAGATCGAGACTAGCGATGAAGCGGGAAGGCGGGGTAAAACGGATCCCGGGGCAAAACGAACTGGTACGCTCCATTTGAGTTGGGACTTTCCATTTTTTTTTCATGTTCCGTGTCAAGAAAAATTGGTAAAGATAGTCCGTTTTGCCTCCATCTCCCACTATAGTTTTAAAACTCGCGCCGCTTCCTTCTGCTCCAATTTTCGCTTCGGTGGCCAATGAAACGTACAAAGAATCCTGATGAACAGGAAGCATCAGGCGGAACGTCAAAGCGGACGTCCGACAGTGGGCAGATCGAAAAAATTACTTCGTTCCCTTCTGCATCGGATAAAGCTTTCGGAGGAGGTTGGCCATCTCGTCGATTGTAGCGATTCTTCCACCCAACTGGACAAAAAAACTCCCCATCATCTCTATCCCATCGAGCGACTGGAGGAACTTCTACAGAGCCGATTCCGGATGCTAATGGTAATGACGCTCATAAAACGAATGCCGAACGTGTGCTAGTCCGAGTGAATTACCGTAACGGTTCCTCGCCGGCGGGTTCAGCCTCGGTTGAAATATAAACCCTTCGTTGAGCCTCCAGGAGATTTGGCGAGCGAAGAAAATTGAAACTAAATGCATTCGTAGCGAGGGAAGGGTCGAAATTACGTCTATGAGCCCTGGATTCGCGATCGCGCGCTAGGGTGGTTATGTTGGGTGGCAAATAATTGAATCAAGTAATTGGCGATTCGTCGGACTGAGTAAAGGGTTGAGAGGAAATTTCGTTGCTCGGGGTTACTATCTCCAGCATCGGAAGCAAAGTCGTTTCTCTAGCATTGGCTGTTAAAATCCTCTTATGAGTAATCTACTTAAATTCCTTAATATCATCGAGTCGTTCGAGCACTCGCAGAAATGAGAGCGTCTCAGCGGGAGGAAATTGGATATATTGAGCCAGAGCGTCTTGAAACTCGTTCAGTAAAAGTAGTTCCTATAATAGAGCCTTCCAAGTCTCTTCATTATCGTGTATATTTTTTTGTCAAGACAAAAATAAACAGAAAACTTCGTTTCTCGTTTGTTATCAACGAAAGAGATCGCTAAGGACGTGATTTAAACTGCGGTGCTTCCATTACCGAGCAAAGTTTAACTCTGCAAAGGATCGTTAAAAGCATTTGCGAAGAATTTCTATCCGAGTTCCATCGCATGTAGATAAGAAGGAAAAAAAAGGCGCACCTAATTAAGATGTACGGGAGTTGAACAGCATTGTACGGTATAAAAATAAATCTCACTCGTCGGCGGGATAAGATATCAGGGGTAGAGAAAGAAAATGTAAGGTTGGGAAAGGTTTTATCCGACCGTAGAATTCTTTCGTGTGTGTAGTCTTCGAAGGAATCCATTTTTCATGGAAACCAGCATCGACCCTTCTCTCTCTACAGGCTCCTCCAGTTCAGCGAATTTGAATCGCAATCGGAAATTCTAAAATGCAAACGCAACGGGAGCGAAGCTGCACGGCGAAACGGTGTGTGCTTTGCTCTGAAATACGATCATTGAATCAAACGAACTGAAAAAAAAAATGCAATCGGAAAAGTAGATTCAGTTCAAATGGTTTAGAATGAAATAATCCTATTTCTCGTGTTTATTCAAACTGAACAACGGAAATAAGTAGTTACAAAATAAACGAGAAAAAAAATCATCTATAGGAATATTCTATAGGAATTTTTCGCCGTCGATACCGTAACTTTTTACTATAGATACTTCTCTCCGTGTACCGTGTGTCATAATATGAGTATAGAGTAGCATATGGAAAGGAGATTAATAGAAGCTTTCAGGGATTCCATACCTCGGATCCCTGGCCCAAAGCCCAGACCGTGACAAGCATTCGTGGCACCGCTTCTGTGTCCCGTTTGAAACAAAACACATATTTTCAGAGCTTGTCGTCCGCAGGCCCTGTGACCTCCTCAAGTCCTCAGAATTCGCAGTCGCTCATCCTCAACCGAGGGGCGTTGGAGTTCTCTCCTTGCTTTATCCTTCGCACATTTGCATGTAGCCCGCGCCCAATCAAAAGGCCTCCTTCGACCTCGTGGCTGTTCGCACAGTACCGACGTGTCCTCTGATCTGGCGTTCCCCCGCTGGCTCATTGTCTCGTGGGCTCTCCCATCGGTACATCCGTCATACGCGCGCGCCGAGAGAAATACAAACTATGTTTTCATAAACGCGGAAAGGGGCTAACTTTGATGACCAGGACGGAAGGATACTGCGACGCATATATACATGTTATATATATATATATATATAAGAAACGGGAAGGTACGATAGGCGAGGTCGTAGGATGTCGTGGTTTTCTTTAACCTCCGGAGCGGCAGCCGCGACGATCGTAAAACAAGACCGACCCTGCCCACTCTCTGCATCCTTTATCTCCCTTTCTCTGGCCACTCCGAACCATCCTCTCGACGACTCTTCTCGCGCTCGACGAACTGGAAGATCGATGATAGCCACAACGATCTACCTCCCGAAATTGATTCCAACGTCGCAGAGTGCTTCCCCGAAGGACGGATGCCTTTCCGCATTCACAGTGCGTTATTCGACCATTGATCGTGTATATCTATATAGGCGACTGTGTTTCTTGGCGTCAAGGGTATCGTATGCGGTTCGTTAAAGAATTTATAAAAGAATTTGAAAAAAGGTTTGTGTAAAATAAAATTCATTGTCGTGCGACGAGATCGGAATTATTGTTCGTCGCTCGATGAGACAGATGGGCGGATATTGGCAACGGTAGCATGAATGTGAGAAGTGTCATTTACAGGACTTTGTTGTCTGTTTAAAAAAAAAATTCCGTTCGCTCGAGGTCTCTGTAACTTGAAGACTTTCTTTTTTCATTTATTTTGGTAAATTTTACGCTGATTTTTCGCTCTATATGCCATCAGCGGACGTGACTCGGTGTGTTTCTCGGTGTGCTGCAAGGGACGCCAGGGCAGATGGGAGGTCGGGGTTGGAAAAAAAAAATCACGTTGGCCCGGATTCCAGACTGGTACTGTCGTGGCAAACCGTAATTGGAATCGTGCCAGGCTATCCACATCTCTCTCGCGTATGTACAACGAGGCACCGGGCTCGTACTTGCGCGTAGAATAGTACACTATCATAGTAGCGATATATGTGGTATATAAAGAAATGGATTGTAGTACGGTACGATCTTAAGCATAGAGATTGCACGCAGGGGTTCATGAGCTCCAAATTCCCTAATGTATACGCGCGAGTCTCTGTATTGTTCTCCGTTCCACACGAGGGGGCTCGGTAAGTGCAAAGTAACGGGTGGAGGCGTAAGATGGGAGGAAAGATCGGCTTGTTGATTTAGTAGCAGGGTAGTCACGTCACACGTAGCAGGAGAGTCACGGGCCCAAAGAAGTGCAGGCTCTGGTTATGTCGGGTCGGTTTATTGCAGCGAAAATGATACGTCGATCGGGATCCGGAAAAAGCGAGCCAGGCTTTTCGACGTCGAAATCGTTGCCTTTACGTTACTTCACACTCCCTACTATTCTGTGCTACAGAAAGATTTTTATTATTTATACCGTAGTACATTATTCGCTGACGAGTTTGAAAACCCCTCGTGAATTCGGATAAGACATACTTTGCACTCCCTCGTTCGATAGCGAACCGTCGAAGGAACTCTTCTTCGGCCCGAACGGGAGCGAGGGTCGGAACTTTTGGTAAACTCTTCGGGAGAAGAGCAGAAACTCGTCTCTGTCGTCGTTGCAGTACCTGGTACAACGGGCCCCGAAGAATATGTGTCGAGGAAACTCGCGAAATAAAAGTTTTATGGAATAGAAAGTCAAGCGAAGCCCCGGGGTTTCGTTAATCAGACCAGCCTGTGTATAGCTATTCTCTTCGCATGCTCGAAAACTGTGTTAAAGTTTTCCGAGTAATTGGGGCACAATATTTTTTTCATCGGCTCTGAGATCGAATCGCGGAAAGGAATAGGGGGAAACGTCACTTTCGGTTTGAAAATCTCAGTTTTCGACCGGAAGTGAAGTCATGCCGGACATACGTCATTTTCGGTCTAAAAATGAGGTTTCAAACCGGAAGTGATGTCACAGAGAAAATAAAAAATTCCTCTGCTAAGCAGTGGCGTAGTAGCATTATCCAGTGCTTATTAGTGTTTGGAAGGTCGTCCACTGTGCTCTGGCTACTTAGACCAGCCGGAGAAAGACCGATATTACGTTTTGGCGTACTGCGGAAGCTCTCCTGGTTAATTTCGAAATTCGTTTACATCTTATTCGATGACACTGGTTAAATAGCAATAGAAAGAAAAAAGTTAACAATATTCCTACGCGTGCTGTTTCGATTATTTATTCATTTCTTTTTAGCTGTATGTATTCCATATTTTTTTTATGCTACACGATGTTGCCGCTACCGTAATGATGTCTATAATTATGCGCACGAAAGTTAAGTATACTTGTTTGTATATGCACGGTACGGAAACGCGATTACTTGACAGTGCAATGCTATTTTTTTCAGCGGAAACTACTAGCGTTACACATGTTCGTGTTACTTATTTGTCGGATCGTGACGCAAAACGACATATTGTCGCAATATATATAAGTAGTCAATAGAGGCAGGTGGCGAGAGAGGGAGAAAGCTGAAAGGAATAGTGCGCTCACGGAGTTAGATTATTGTGCCCTCCTCAGGTGTAAAACGTTGGGTTATTGATTTCTCGGTTGGGTCACGTTACCACTCCTGCCCGCACTCTCTCGCGACTCTGCGCTGCACGACCTGCAAACCTGCTGGCTGCCAGTGCTGCTGCGTCTGTTTCTACTGTATGTCTGGATTTTCCGCGACACCAGCGCGCCGTGAACAATACACCCTCTCCACGATTTGAACTGAACGACCCTTTATCGTACGGGTCCCTCTGAATGGAGATATGAAACTGAAGAATTCTGAAATCCATTGATGTTAATTTCAATTATCCTCTATGGATATAAGAAGTGATATTCCGACGAGAATTAAAGTGAGAACTTTAATGCGAAATAAATTCCTGGACGGACGATAGAACTGTTAATAATCTTCCATGAAAAGTTATACTTGGGATATATTCTAAAAACGAGTTTCTACAAATATATACATTTCCTGAAATTTATAGCAATTTATACGTTCGATATGGTAAACATATATAGAAACGGAAAATTTAATATATTTCGAATATGTTTCATCGTGGGAAAAAAGTTAGTCTGCTGACTATCGAGGTAATAAAGCACGCTGTACAAAGTTGCTCCTGAATAGTTGATGCAAGATTGAAAGGACCACTTTGTCATGAAAGGAACTTACGTCTTTTCGGAAACTTTCGTGTGCCCGAAGGACAGAGTAAACATTGTTTGACCGACTACAACCGATCGGCGGTCTCGCTCGTGAAACTTATTCGATCGAAAGAGACACTGCTATGCCGATAACTGGATCTTGAGTAAGGTTTCGTCGGCCAATCACTGTGTACTTTATTCGAAAGTGCTTACCCAAATACACTGTAACGGTAGATGCGGGTATTGGATATCGTCCTCCACTCTCTCAGCCGGAGGGCCAGGAAATCCTTTTCCATCCAGAGAAAAACTTTTCGGGAATATTACATGGCCTATCGCACAAGGTATAGTAGATGTTAGAGTACTGTGCGAGATGTCCCTTTTCTTCGCCAAAAAAATGTAGCAACCATGAGTATTTTGTTTCTCGGTCCTTTTTTCGTATAGTATTAATTATAGCTAATTTTAAGTCACGATAATGTTGTCTCCCACGTTACCGACTAAAATTTCATCTCCCTAAAGTGCTCTTTCGAAAGAAAAAAAAAACGCTTCCATTTTTTTAATCACCCTAGCAACATTCAATTAATTAGTGCATTTATCTTCGTCATTATCGTTTTTTTTATTCTGCATCATCTATTCCCACGTGTACAAAAAGTGACTTGATTAATTATAACACTATAATGATAATTACGCGCCGAGCAAACGCTTGACTAGGTATCCAGGGAACGCGTAGATCGCACAACCTAAAAGCATGATGAGGAAAACCGTTGAACAGCAACATATCATTCTCCACCTGTAATAACGGCACACGACGAAGCAACAGGCCTTCCAGGGATTACGAAACCAAGAGAACGATGTGTCCGGACGTCTGAAGGCAGAAAAAAATAATGTTTCGTAATTGAATTTCGAACGTTGTTATTTTACGACACGTCCGTGAGAAGAAAATAAATAATCATAGCTCCCAAAACGCGCAGAACTTCAGTCCTTTAATCGGCTTTGATCTCTCAGAGGAGAAACGTAACGTTTGCCGAGAAGAAAGAACCGGATGTAGAGTAAAAGGTCGCACCAGGTGTAACGTCGGCTCGGACATAACGTTGAGCTTTTAAAGGAAAGGTTCACGCGTTTGTGCTTCGCCTCGTGCTTCCCGTGCTTTTCTCGGTTCTCTCTCGCTTTCTTCTCCTTGGTTGTTTTATAACAGTTCGCGTGGCGTATAATCTCGTGTATATCGCTATAGAAGCTAACAAACAGTCCGACTGTATACTAATGGCAGCGGCGCGAGACTCGGAACCGTAAAATGAAAGCTACCCTTTCGTCTAAAGACTTGGACCCTTGAAACTGGCGGGGACCACGCACCTGCGTAACGATCCAACCGCGAGGGTGGGTGAAATTGTCAAGCTCGATTATCAGTTTTGCGGCTGCCTTGAGGCTCGAATTAATCAGTAGGGGCTGAGAGTCTCCGGAGTCCGTAATTTACAGGACTAAGCGCCGACATCGGACACGCGCTTTCGAGGTAGCAAACGATTCGATCACGCGAACTTCCGTTACGCATCATACACATCATTATTACTATAGGATATAGCGCAGGTTATAAAAAAAGACTATCGTATGGTTCTTATCGCTATTAAACCGCTGTCTATCACATTTATCCGTGTTTTAATTTTTTTTCTGCACTAGAATATTCCTCACGCTTTCCGGTGCTTCTAACATGTAGGGAAGAACGGGGCAAAACGCGACAGTGGGGCAAAATGGGGCAGTGGGGCAAAAGGCCATGTTGCGATCATTTCTGGATGGGACAATGGGGCAAAATGGGACAGACAATCCGGATGTATCAATAGGGCAAAATGGGACATCGAAAAATGATTGGAAACTTGCGTTTTGCTCAATGTCCTGTTTTGCGTCGCTGTCCCATTTTGCCCCGCTCTACCCGACGATGAAAAATGTACACTGGAGAGAAAGAAAATGTACAAATATCGAAAATTCCTATCTGCCTAAATTTACGGAATTTATACATATTTTAGATCTCTGATATGACGGCTTTTTTTTTCTTCTCGAATCCTGATTTTTCGTAAATAAAATTATGGTAATGGCTTACTTGGGGGGCGGAAGAGGATCAGGAGAATCTCGCCCCTTTCCAACCGGCTGCTCGTTCGCTTGTACAGCTGGCACGACGATCATTTCCATTTCCACTTTGCCCTGAAAAAGGTGAAACGTCTATCTGTAGCGCAATAGCGTCTGAAGGGATCCTGAGAATATACGCGTCGGTGTATTGGGAGGTATGAGTAAAAGACAGAGTAAAGGCTGCGAGGCTCCAGGTCATCCTGCGCTATGTTCAATATCCCGTCGCGCGTGAATTTTTTACACTGCGCGCCCGTGCTCCTCTACCT
This sequence comes from Amblyteles armatorius, assembly GCA_933228735.2. Taxonomy (NCBI): domain Eukaryota; kingdom Metazoa; phylum Arthropoda; class Insecta; order Hymenoptera; family Ichneumonidae; genus Amblyteles; species Amblyteles armatorius. Next base: position 20,520,975 of record OW121689.1, on the reverse strand, counting down.
TACGACACAAAGCTACGGAGAACCGAGAGTCACGAGAAGCTATGACATGACCCTCGTACCAGTGCGAAGGTTGCCAGGAATAAAATTTTGTCAGATTTTGCTATAACTTCATGCACGAAGAAAAATAACGAGTTGCCTTAACCAACTGCATGGTTGAATAACACACCGGATGATTAGTTTCGTTCGATAAAAGAATCAATTTGTTGCACTAATTAGAATTGGTTTGTCGTTCAACCAATTAGTCGCAACAGCCAACTAACCGGTTCTCCGAATCAATTAGTTTGTTGGTCTAACCAAATAAGTCGCCTTGAGTGTATTAAACCACACAGTTCGTTTGCTTAACGAATTATTTTTCTTCGTGTGAGGGAACGTGAGGGAATAGTTGATCGCGTGGCAGTCTAGGAGCGTGTTGGAAGCGCAAGGGTTGGTCGATAAGCACTGTAGCTGCACGAGCGAGGACAACGAGAGCTTATCGCGTTCGTAAACTATCGCAGGATGGACGTAAAGTCATAGGGATCGATTGGAAACGACGTAGACTCGATGGACATGAGCAGCTTTTCATCCAAACGGTACAGCGATCGGCAGTTCGAACGCGGAGCCAATATCAAGGTATTGGCAATGTGTTTCTTACGCTGTTCCTTTCGGGCTACCGATGACCGATGTTGTGCCAATGACTGTGCTGTTTATCGACCTATAGTTCGATTGCCTCCCGCTTGACTAAAGCTCACTCACGGCTCGTTGTTTTCGTCGTCGTCGTCGTCGTCGTCGTCGTTGCTCGTAAGGATCGGATTCGCTCAAGCTCGCCTCTCGCACACCGATGGACGTACATGAACGACCGTTCGCTAATCCCGTTCGATTTCCTGGGTTATCCGTAAGCCAATGTACGTGGAAGATCCGTAGGGCCCCAGTGCTGGTATATCGACTTTATAGTCCCCGATGCAAATATGCATTGAGTACAACGACGTGCCGAGGGAGCATCGAAGAGAGACAATGCGTGTTTTGCACCGCCCGAGGGACCAAGTTCATATTGGCCGAACGTCATTAACGTTACCGTGGGATTACGCTCTATAACGAGGCAAAGCTCCCTGGCGAGATCCATCTAACGTGATCCGATCGTTATAACATAGTCAGTCGACTACCCCGGCAACTGTATGGTCGCGGAGTTTGAGCCGGAAATTCATTGTCGACAATGTCAACCAATGGGAAAAATGTAAGAATTTTTAACAATTGTGGTCCATCTTATCACGTCGGCACATATTCAGCACTTCCACCCTAAATAATCAATTACTGAGCGTCACGAATGCTTCACGTCCTCGTTTTGTGCAATCACATGCACACCCTCTGCATCGGAAAGCATAATTCAACGGCAGAGCCTCGGAGGGTTGTACCTTAGCATAGAGTGAACGTGAGCCTACATTCCGGTCTCCAAGGGATAAACCGCGTTAGCGATGAAATTGGAGCTTCTACTGTGGTATTAGTGTGTACGTGTATAGGTTTCGACGCGATGACTATCGACTACTATTAACCCTCAGGCAAGCTCTAGCTTCGTGCCCGTGCATTATGCGTCTTATAACTTCAGCATAACCATCGCTATCCCGAGCTTTCTACCGGACAACGGCGTTACAGTCAAGCGTGCAGTTAATTTCGCGGAACACGTGCCAATCCGAATATCTCGTATTGTCACGTTATGATTGCTTACTGTTTGACTCGAACAATCTTGACCGAGTACAGTCCTATACCGCGATTGTAATGCAAACTCGTCATTCCGAATGCGTACGGCGTCATCGGTGAAGGTAGGCGAATTGGTGACGGCGGTCGGGCAATCAGTTCGATCTATCGTTTCACGAATACACGAACGGCAGTAAACCATAATGGATTGGGAATCCTCAAAATGTAGTTTTAGAAACGATCCGGTCGTATTTGCTCATTTGTTTTGGAGCTTTGAATTATTATTGAAGTGACATTCTACGAAGATATCGCTTGTAAAAAAGCAAATTTCAACCCTCTCAGACGCATAACGGAAGAATTACACGTGTCGTGCGTTTTCGTGCGCTGTGCGCGTCGCAGGATTTTAAGAGAGTCACTTAAGAAGCTAATAGTGGATCTTGATCAAAATGTTTCCTCACCGCTTGAACGTACTTTCCTTCGCTCGTGCTGCATGCGAACGGCCACCACGCTCTCGAGCGCATCACTTTAAATAGATTGACCGTCGGTGACTTAGGGTGCACGACCTTAAGAGTGCAATTTTTCGAGTTGGCACTTCCCTTTGGCATCCTCGAGAGGTCCAGGGTTAATGAGCCTGCAAAGCAGATGATCAAAGACACCGTTATATTAAACCACGCGTATGGTTTAATTAAGCGGATGTCATCGTCAACGTCGCTGCTCGACATACTGTCGCCACGGAGCTCGAGATCTCAAACGAAAATTACACTTCTCGCATCAGACGTCGCCGGCGACGGGAGTTTCGCTGCAATATCTCAGCGAATCGCGTATACAAGCCAACCATCACTTCGCATCACCGTTACGTCAGAGGGTACGAATCGCGCAATTTAGCAGTCAAAGACGCGAGACACCCTTTAATTTGTATCGATTAAAATTTGTAACGTACTTCCTACATATCTTCTTATTTTCATTTCTGAAAAGCGAATAAAACAAATCCAACTGTGCGAGTAATTTATTGCAGAGAAAGTGGCCAACAGCTATGAATTGTGCCCCTTATTGAAATGGCTTTGAACATACCGTTAACCCTTCGTGATAAGACAACACAGGGTATTCACCATACGAAACCGCCTATTATGGAAACGGTTATTTCGGATTATCCCAATTTACATTTTCTCCAACGGCTCGACGTAGCTCCCAACAGTTGAACATTTGTTTCGCGGTTTGATAAATGATAAGAAAAGATAGGGTATCGCAGAGGTACACATAGTGAGAGAGATTTTCATCTCCGTAACTTTGTACCAAAGAGAGGGAGAGAGAGAGAGACGTGAGGGTGGGCTCCGTAGAGGGGGAACGGCGCTTTGTCTGCCGGTGAAATCTCACACCGTGCGGGAGATCCCCTTAACAGCGGGCTCGTGGTCTGATAAGAAAAGCGAGACATAGATCCCACGTAGAAAGCGGGTAAAGGAAAACGTGAGACAGGACAAGGGAGCTCGAGAAAGGGCGAGATAAAGTAGCTTACTGCGGTTTAAAAAAAATCGAAGAAAGCTGTGAACATTTTACCGGTGAATTTCTTGTTTCATTTCCCTCACACTACTGGCGCATCGAGGTCGGCATGTAACCAAGCTTCTGCCTCGAAGCAGTCGAGAAGCGCTTATAGAACTGTAAAGAGAACAGATGAAAAAAAAACTTGTTACCTAAAAAGTCGTCCGGTGAGAAATGATCGCTGTCCCACACTTGGAGGTTCAAATAACAAGGAAATTTCTGCTCCGTTTCGTCCTTAGCGAGAAGCGAAAGTTTTTTTCTCACTATCATAAGATGCTCCCCACGAGAATACGTAACTCGAAAGACGAACCGCCAATTGAAGTTCCCCTCACCAGTCAGAGAGTTATAGTGGACATCCGTCTTCTGATGATCCTCGTAGAGAATCCATCTTTTCAAAGGGTCCGAAGATACAATATAAAATAAGTTGTAGTATTGAAATAAGAACGTCAATGTTTTTGCAAAGGAAATGAAACAATTTACGGCGTAACTTTACTTTATAATCAAGTTGACGGCTAATTTTCTTAATTCATTCGATTACTTAGAAAAATCGATTGCGACTGAACAAAATAAAATTAGATTGTATAAATGAGTTTCGCGAACTCCTATACGCAGCGCAATAATTTTTTTCGTCGAGTTACCGAAGCCATTACTATAAAAACAAATCTTGTATTGTCTTAAGTGGAATCGAAGTTTAAAGCCTACGGGATCGAAGAAACTAATAACCGTAATCGATTACCCTTTGATGTATATATCGGAACATTTCTCCCCGGTGATAAACTGATTATCAACAAGTGGCACGTCCTCAACGTTCCAGATTGTGACCCGAACTTCGTACTCTTCGGGAACTTGGGGAGTAATGTCGATTGGAAGTTTCGGCGGTAGGTCGTCGATGCTGAACATATCGAGCCAAAGCTCCAATTTACCCTGTGACAATATATACAGTGCTAGTATGTTATGTACGTTGATAGTATATAACACGAGGGATATGCGTGTTTAGTTTTCGATGGAATCGAGGCCTGAATCGGTAGGAATGTTTGCACGGCTTCTCGTTATATTCCGACTCTTATCTTTCGCCGTCTGATGCGAAAGCGAGTGCTACATAAAGCGACGGAGAAAAAAAAAACGATAATAAATAAAATATGACTGTAATAATCGTGATGGTATTCGCGTGATACCTGCTCAAGACCGGGCCGTCTAGCGTTGAATAGAGGTCGACGTTCCACGTGTTCGGGCACTAGACTGGTACCACAAACCGGAAATCCATCCCATTGATGAAGCACATTCAGCGCCATGCATTCGTCTTTCTCTGGAAAGTAATTCAATCAATTTTCCGTTATAACGAATGCTCGACTATTCATCTGTGTTGCGACGGTGTCAAAAACGCAAAAAAAAGCCCCGGACGATCGATACCGTTCGCTATTTATTTTCCCAATACACCTGGTAGGCCGATAAAGTTCGTGCTGCAGAAGATAGCGAATTGGTGGCAATATCCTGTCACACAAAAAAAATTCTACAAACCTCCTTCGTCCGAGCATGACCCCATTACAGCGGCAAAGGGAAATCTTTGCTGTCCTATTTTTAAACAACTTTCAAGATACTCCGGTGACGGTAGATTATTTTTTTTGCAAAGATACTCCAGTATTTGAGTAGGCTTTTCGCGATCGCGCCAAGCGTTGTAGCCCGATGTGTTGTAAGTTTTTGATATACCGCAGTGAGCTCGGTGTGTACTGTAAAAACGATTTTCAATGTCGATCTTTGTTTCGCCGATCAGATCGTCGGCGGACGTTGCGTCATAGTCCCAAACTTGGATCGTTAACATGTAGTCTTTTGGGAACTGGGCGTCGATCTCGAAAAATCTAAATTGCAACGTTAAACAATGAGTGGATTGAGTGGGTGACTAATAATTTTTCTCTGCGTACAAAACTTCTTTTATCGACGGAAAGCTTTTATTAACTCACTTCCCAAATACAGGGTTCAATTGATTCGGGATGTAATGCTTCTTGTCGTTGATATCATTTTTACCGAGTCTGACGCGCAGATACGGATCTGATTTACCAGTCAGCGGATCACTGGGATGTAAGTTTATTGCTGAAATGAGAAACAATCGCGTCAACGTGTTTATAATACCGACAATTCCATTAACCCAGTTTCCGATGGCGTAAATATTATTCCCACATGCACTTCATGCGAAATATTAATTGCTCGTGGCTTTAGTAGACTTCCGTTTTGCGGTCCGACGGAGAGAGGCTCCATGGCTTTAAACTAGCGCACTTACGGAAGGCGTCACTCTCCCGTCAAGCCCACGTCGTAACTCGATTCTACGCAGTGTCGGATGAAATCAATCAAAATTACACCGAGCATGAAAACGGAAATGTAATGAAAGAAAAAACGACAACTTCACAGTTGGACAGACGTTTTTTTCATTTTGTCGTTGACATTTTTCGTCTAAACGTGTTCCTAGTCAAATAAATTTAATACCTTTTACAACGTAAAGCCGCACGAGTACTTTGAGGGGCTCTTGTGGAGGATAATCGTCGCACAATCCATCGGCTGCATCTCTACCGCGTTTCGTTTTGCATCGTAAGTGCTCCGGATGAGGCCAACGATATATCGCTATATGACCCTGCAGAAAAATTATTCCATTTTATTCCCATCCGTTCATCGGGACCAATAAAAATCGCGATGTTAATCGAGGCAATCAAAAATCATGGCTCAACGTTTATAGATAAATTATTCCGTTTACAGAGCATAAATACGGTTCGTGCCAGAGTGGAAAACACGAAGACAGCTAATAGCCGGAATTTTACGATGGGTACGTATTATACCAATTATTTCAGTGATGTGTGAGGAATAACGAGATTTTATGCCGCAAAATTTTACACACGATTTATTCGAACGAGGCTTAACATTTCGTTGGCTGTCGTCCAAATGGTGCTGCACGAGGATTAATTAAATAATGAATAACCCGCGGTTTAAATATATAATTAAGGGTCATAACAGAGAATAAAAGAGCACGAAGAATCAACGCGGCCAAAATTGCTCTTTTTTTTGTCTGTATTGACTATCATTGTATTGAGAACTAGCTAGTTGTTGTGACTTGGACATTGAGCCGGCAAAGCTATTTTAGCCGGCCAAGTGCATGAAAAAATCGTTGCCCCTTAATGTCGCATTGTACTTTAGTCTTATTGTCGCATTGTACTTTAGTTTATTGAAGGGATGAGAACCTTAAATTTTCCCGAAAAATGTTTCTCGTCGTCGTTCGGATCCCCGGTTTTCTTTCCCTTCCATAACTCGAAGGTCGACAGTCGATCGTTGAATCCACCGAATTCCGATTGCATCTCTAATTCCATAGGATAAATCTGATTTTTATAAGTTATCGCGAGACAAATTTATGGAGTAATATTATGAGTACCTTAAAGGTGGCTATCGGTTTCTGTCGCGGCAAGAGAGTCTTTATTATCCCCAGCTCGAGATTTCTTTCCTCCTTTTGCAAAAAATAGTATTTCACAGATCGTAGATGAGAAATAGTAGTTGCCAAAGAGTTCATGATGGTACAAAAGTTTACGGTGCAGTATGGTATACGAAAGGGTTGGTGGTTTGCTTTTAAAAGTTCGCCGGGTTGGGCTACGCTACTTCGCTCGAAGTCACGGGAGAACCGGAAAATAATTTCAACGTGCCCTTCGCTTTTGTGTTTTTTAATTTTTTTTATTTGCGTGGCTGCATCAATCAAGCTTGTGGCTCAAACGTTGAGAGAATAGTAAGAGTAGAGACTCGATCTTATCCCTTAACCTCGGGGCCACAGTGCATCACTCCTTTTTTTTTTCTTTTTTTTTTGCATAATAAATGTACCTCAAGAGACGCGAAGTATTTACTCCACCAGTCGTGGCTCTCGTCCTCATCAGTTCCATATGTCGCTTCCTTAGTTTTCTTAAAAAACCGAAGATTGTGTAGAAATCGTTTCAGGCGATCGATAATATTTTTTATTTTTGCACGAGCGTCAACTCCTGCCAGTCGCTTGTACGGTATCAAGCCTTTACTCTCCTCCTTCTCGGGGTCATATTCGATCGGCAGCGGGACTATAATTATCAAATATCATGTTTAAAAAAAATTAACCTAAATAAAAGTAGATGATGGAAATTAGTTTTCTCTTACAAACAGCGGCAGGATTTTGTTTTTCGCAGAGAAACTTTGGTGAACAATTTTCCCCATATATTTTTCTCTCGTATTCCTCTTCGCTTATCAGTTGCTCCAAAAATACATAGGCAGTGGGAACAATGCAGACTCCGGCGTATTTTAAGCAGCCGAATCCTCGCGAGTCGTAAACTTTGATGATAACCGATGGAAAGTAAATATCGAGTACCGGCATATCCTGCAACGATCGTCGCGTCTCGTTAGTAGTTAGTTAGTTGATTTCATATGTACCCTAATGGGTGTTTACATAACCCTTCCATCACATAATCCCTTAGAGTATGGCTTGGCTTCCAGTTTGTAGCTTAATACTCGCGCTTAACCTTGACAACTTTGAACTTCTACACGCATCGAGATCACTTAATAATGAATAAATATATATGCTTTGTTTTTCTCTCATCCGTACTTAATTAAGCTATGACTCGTTAGTATCGCGGTCACGCATTATAGGTAAAAACTTTTTTCTCCCGATTCTTGATTTTACCAAATCGACAATAATGTGAATCTCCTCGAAATTGGAAAACTTTTTGGCATTCTCCATGACTTCGGACTTAACGTGAACGCCGGCGCACTCGATAACGATTCTCGGCTTGTAGACGGGAATGTAGTTAATCTTCTTCATGTCTCTGACACCCCAAAAGATCACCTCCATGCGGTGACTGGCGACCGCTGGCCTTATGTCGTCGGGTAGGTTGTAGATCGCCTCATCCGCTGACGGATTCAAGGGTAAATCTACCAGGTCGTTCTCGCCTGTCTGCCGAAAAAAAATGCTAGAATATATCCGAGTGACCGCACAGACATTCTTGGATCTCCTGCCAAAGTGGTAAGCCTTAAAAGCTGTTGATCGATTTACGCGAACGGGCCGACTATTATCGTATCGTCGACAAATTTTATCTAAGATTCTTAAATGCATGAATCATCGGTGTTCTTTCTGCTATAGAATCACGCTTAAATGTCTGAACTTTGATTGTTTTTGATAAATCCGTGAATTTATTTCGAACTTATATTAAACACAATGACGACCGAAATGAACATATATGCATGATTACGACTGTATATCGAGATTTATGAAGATTTTCAAACGTAGCTATTGCACGTGTGGGCAAAACGGGTGGAACCATAATTATACAAGACGATCCATAGCTTACCATTGCGGTCTCATTTTAAAGCTTAAAATGGTTTGTATACGTTATGCAGAGTTAAACCCACCTCTATAAGCTCAAAAGCCGCTAGAACACTGCCACTGTAATCCTTCTGTGACTTGAATTTATGCCACACCAGTCTAGGAGGAAACTCGGGCGGCGTGTATGTCTCCGTTGCGAGTTTTACAACTGGGGTTGCGATGCATCGACCACAGAATTCTTTCGTATCCTGCAATCGGCGACCGAACGATTCGGGGTGGACGATATTTATACATAAGTATTTGGAACGAAGTAGGTAGGGACGATTTATCGGTAATATATTATGCATGCCCAAAGGTCAGTCGTCTTCGATAGATGCATTTATTTTTGGCAAGATCTGAACTTACACACATGTCTGAATCGAAAGCTTCGATCACGACTTTAGGCGGCAGTTCTTTTATATTTTCTCGCGTCCCGTACAAATCGATCGGCGGGAATACCAGAGTTTGGTCCCAGAAGGGATCGAGACTCTGCTTGATAGTCTACAAATAAATCATGAACTTTTTCAAACAGAAATAAAAAAGTGCTTTCCTGATATAACAGAGACGAAGATGAAAGCGAACAGATATGAAAAATTGATTCAATAATGCGAATTCCTTCGAAGATGAGTACATTAATCTTGCCGCCTTTATTGAAAATTTTTTGAAAACGCCGGAATCTTTGTCATTTTTCACTGCGAACAATTACCGTGTATACCGTGGGGGCGATTCCCATGTGTCTACGATCTACATTCGAACTCTCTGAGTCATCAATTCTTTATGCAGAATTTTTTTTTCTTTTTTTTTTTGCGTGGTCCACATCAATTCGGTGGATGAGAATTAGAATTTAATCCACTTACTTTCGTCGTCGAAGCGTAGCCGCGAAATACCACCCTCACAAAAGGATCCATCAAACCAGAGCTGTCCATTCCAGGATCGAAACGTCCTTGAAATATATGAGCTCGTAATTGAAATTTCTATAAAACATCATCCGCGAGTGTTTAATCATTTGTACTCATTCAATCGTTATTTCCATAATTTTTTTTGTCACAATATTATTTACCGATGTTTCGATGTATTTGAAAACACGCGGAAAATCGTCCAGGCTTGAATCATGGTTGACCTCGTATCCTGACGGAATAGCGCTCCAGCATGCATTAACAAATTTGGCATTGCCCAACCACAAAAATATCTCGAGCTTGCAAGCGCTATAATCTTGTGCCTCGCTCGGAGAGTCGTCGTCAAAATTTTTCAAAAAGAGATTGATCCTCTCCCCACATTTAGATCCACGGGACGTGTCATCTTCCGAGTAAATTATTTGCCCGGCAGAGAGTTGAGCGTAAGCCACGCGTTTCGATCCAGCGATCATCCATACGAACACGTCCGGGAAATCGTTCTGAGGCTGTCCAATAGGTAGTTGTGAAGGGTGGATCGTAACTCAAGGAATATTTGTTTTATATTAATAGAAGAATAAACACGAAAGAGTAATCTTTAAAAAAAACACCAATTGAAAATCGAGATCGAAATTGAATCTGAAAGCAGTTTGATCCATATTTTCATCTCCTTAAGATTGATTTCCTAATATTTCTAATATTACATTTAAAAAAAACAATAAATCGACAGAACTCACATCGTCGCATATCTCTCGAATATTGTGAAGATACTTGTAAGCGTGAATCATAGCAATCTTGATATAATGATTGTTGGGCAGATAGCCGTTTACTTTGATCATCTTGAGTATAGCCTCAACTTTCTCGCGGCACAGATTAACTCGGTGTCTATCGAGCTTCGTGGTACCTCCCTCGTCGTCGTACCGTCCCGTGTCCAATATGTGCAGGTAATGGGTGCAGTAAAGTTTCAACGAAGATATTATTTCGTTATAAGTTTCGTGAGCTGTGCGACTCTCGACCGCGATAAGGGCTTCCAATTTACCGAGTTCGTTCTCCTAAATTCAAAATATTTTACAAACACAAGAAAATTCATAAATATCAAACAAAAAAAGTTATGATAGCATTGAGATGATAATTAAATACTGCGATACATTGTCGGTGACTAATTTTCCTTCAGTATCGAGAATAATATAGGTTCCTATATTCAGGAGAATAATTTAGCCACAGTTATAACATCGTATTCTGCGGCGAGAGATCTGTTTCAGTTTACAGACTGTAGGATCTTATCGTTGTGCATTGTGCGACTGCCGTCTATATCTGATTCAATGATGAAATACACGAAGAGGGCTTGTGGCTCTTGATTCCGCGAAAGAGGCAAATAGGAGAGTAAGTGAGGAACGATGAACGGACGAGGAGTGGGGAGAGGGTGTAGGATGCAGTCGATTGCCAAGCTAAGCCGGTGCTCATTTCGCTCATCAAGAAGCAGTCTGACAAGATAATAAGGTGAGCTTGCAGTGGTGGGCGGGTTGTATTTGCCAGGGGAAACTCCGGCGGCGTAAAATCGCTGAAAATATTTGGGTCAGCTCCGTTCTACCGTATTATCGGCAAATGAGACTAGAACTGCGTTTTCTAATACGTTATGAATTTGAAATTTTTCCCCCCGATAAGCTGAGCGAGACTTTAGCGAAGCAAGAATTAAGCAAAGGTCTGTAACGACCACTTGAATCGTCGACGAGAAGGAGAAGACACCACGGGGGACTACCACTCGGAGAATTTTCTTTTCGAGTCTCAATTGTACCGCAGTATTTACTTATTCATGAAACAGACCTAAGTTCGCTGAACATGTAATACAAGACTTGTCGGGTGATCAAATTTTCACGAGCGTGAAAAAGAGTATGGAAAATTGTAGAGTTCCTTAACAAACGTTCGCCTTTGTCTGGCATTGACTCGACGTTTATTTTTTTTTTATCATTTTCTTTCGACGTTTCTTCTTTGAAGCTGAAAGGAAAAGTCGGCAAGGAAGCGCCATTGAAGGATCCTAAAGTTATACAGGTTCGCGGTGCTCGGGCGAATATCTCGCGGTCTTTCGTCTGTGATATTTCAGACAGTCACTTTGAGAATGTTTACTATGGTCCACGTCAATTAGGTATATTTGAAAGTGCTCACCAAAAAATTAGCTATGAAACGAAGACTGTTGGCGTTCGATACTCTCCACTCGAGATTAGGCCACCAAGATTTAACGTATATGCAAGGCTTGCTCGATCCGAGGGGAATGTAATTGTACTTGCCGTCCATGCTGCCGGTTAATCTTGGCAAAGTTTGGCTTTCGAATTCGGGACGTCTTTCGGGTACCATTTTATCTGGAGGGATATAAAAATTAGTGTTTGAATAGATTTGTAACTATAAAAAAAAAAAAAAACCTATGACGAATCTACGGGGCAAAGTTTTAAAGCGAATTTTAAAGAGACACCTGCCACAGAACTGAATTTATCCTTAACTCAGCATGTCATAATATAGTTTTATTTGAGCGGATTACCGTAAGAAATCCCTGGCTTATGTCATGCCGGGTCTCTTGCCAGTCGAGAATGCAAGATAAATGTACCTAGCGTTACACTTTATACTCTCAGGACAGAGTATACGACGCGTCAAGCTGCTCCCGGGCTTTGCCTGTTATCGACGGAAATTTCGCCCGCAGGTCCGAACGGCGCAAAGACACACTCTCTGTCTCTCTCTCATATACACCCACACATGACATTCACACGTATGAACTTCAATTCTCCCGAACGATACGTCACACAGGAGGAAACAATATGTGTCAGTGCATTTCACCAAAAGTTCTCTCGCGAGGTCGCACACCCGGCACGCTTCAGCCACTACTCCATATTGCCGTAGTTCATGCTACCATGTTATATACGAATAGGCTAATGATAAATTACTCTGAAACTTAATTAACTAGTTTTCCAGATTGCGGGCACACAACATTTCTCAAGAAAATTCATTGAAAAGTTTGTGCGACGTATAGTCGCTGATATTGGGTTTAAGGATCTCTGAATAGCTATACCTAGCTAATCTCAGATAAAAGATATAGGCAATTTGAAATACTATAATTCAAGAGTTAGTTTTATGTACATAGTCAGTTTTCGTGTTTAAATTACGATTTAGTTGCCAAGTTTATTAGTACTTGTTAGATTAACGTTATCACCCTTAATTATTACTCACCGACAAGACCATCGCCGTTTTCGATGCACTGACTGTGAGGATACAGCCGATTTCCGCTGTTGCCTAAACTGATCTCAAAAATGATCGATTTGGTTCTAAATCGGCAACGATCTATCATGCAAGCGTCGTAAATAATTCCCACGAGAATATATTCCTCGGTGTTCCACAAGCTTTTCTGCAGAAAAAAACGGGTTCAACGTATTATCGAACAAAACGCGGAAGAATTAGTTTTTAAATCTTTTTTGTGAAGTAGCATCTGAGTTATCGATGAGAATAAAAATATTTTTTTTTAATCGCTCGTTCATCAATACACCGAAAAAAGGTTTGGTAACATCAAACTAAGCTGTGGTGGCGTAAGAAATATTTGGTCGATATTACCAAACCTTTTTTTTAGTGTAAAGTACCCATCTGATCGGGTAGTAATCGCAAGGTTTCGTACAACAGAGGATGTCGGAATAATGGGGCTGCTCATCGTTAGTATACTATATACCTCTATAATAGGCG